>CATIWR010497994.1:0-14281 GCA_949677035.1 Omphalea diandra | reverse complement strand
TTTTTTATTTTATCAATAATACTTTATAATTTTATATTTTCACTCTGATTAAATGATTTATTATCTTATAAATTTGGTTTATAAAAAGAACTTATCCTTAAATGATGTATATGTGTTTTCCCACAAGTGAAATTACATTATTTCATTGCCAATTAGATTGTCGTATTAATCAAAGGGTTTACTTTTTTATGTTCATATTTTTCTATCAATAAATGATAATATAAGTTGGATTTATATATTAAATACGTTAAATAGTCAAAAAAAGAAATCGATATCAGTTAATAATCGCCTAACTTTTCATTTACTAATCTAAAAAAACTTAGACATTTTATACAAAACGAATTTCAAACACAACGTTTAAGGATATAAGTTATTGTGGAAAAACATATACACAACGCAGCTTCATGAGTACAAAAAAAGGTTAAGACATTTGAGAATTACTTGCATTGCCTCGACAATTATGAGCACAAGCGACGCACCTTCGGGTAAATAAATAATAAAACAATAGTACTATATTTTTTATTAACTCATATTTTAGTTGGACTACAACACCCTCATGCATCTTTTTTTTTTTTTTTCTTTTTCATTTTCATTATTGTGAGATGGCTGCATTTCTCTCGTAGCCCTACGGTACATTACAGCTCACCAAATTCACTTTGGAATAAACAAGATCAAGAATAATCAAGAAGATGATCTCGTTAGGAAACTGTTCCAGTATTAGATCGTTTTTGGAATAAATGACTTCTATAATTGTTATAGAATTCATTTGTAAATCCATTTTTTATTTGTTTGGTATAAATGATTTCTATAATTATTATATAATTTATTTGTAAATCTATATTTTTGAAAATTTATTTTAAATTTTGTTTCATTAAATTTTTAAAATTGATTATAACTAAGAATTCTATTAATTTGATAAAATTTGCAAAGAATATCTAAAATTATAAATTTTTTTCATTATAATAAAAATGCCATTAATTAAAATATTTTTTACACTTTTCTTTTTCTTTTTTATTCGCTCTCTGCTCCCTCTCTTTTATTGTGTTTTTTATATTCATAAAAATTTTTAAAATAATACAAGTATATTTTTATAAAATAAAATATTTTATTTTACACTTAAATCAAACACAAATTTTATCTTATCATAGAAATTTATTTATAAATGAATTTTATATGAAATTCATTTGCAAATAAAATTAATTTTAAGTTAAAATTGAATCAAACACAATAGTAATGTCAAAATTTAATACCTTAACTAAAAAATTTTTTGATAAGCTCCTTCAAATCAAATTATGCAAAGAAGGCAACTGACATACGAGCAATAATTGAATCGTTAATATAGTTGAGTCTAGAAGTGAGCACGGGACGGTCCAACGTGAAGTTTTTAAAAACTCTGGAATTATCCCGAAATTCATGGTTCTCATTTATAAGGAACATAATCATCCTGAAGCAATCATATAACTGAATTGCTCCGTCCCGAAAATTCGAGATAGACCAGTTCAGGTATTTGGTGTAAATGAAGCTAATGGAGTGGTTCGGATCAAAATGGGTATTCAAAAAAATTAAAAAGTAAATGCAATTCATACATTAAAAAATAACTTATATTGTCTAAATTGTATAAAATGAATTCAATTATCATTTGATATGTAAATTTAATAGAAGAAATCATAGCATAAATATCATAAATTGAAAGCTCAAATTGTAGAGAATCTACAAGTACTCCAAATTGTAAATTATACATATAGATCATAATAAATTAAATAAGTACAATAATTATAATGATATAATAAATTTACACCCAAGCAAACAGGAGCCATTAAACAAACAAACAAAACAATAACACAGTAGCAACATATGAAGTCCGCCACAATCTGTGTAAAAAATAAGGATAAGTAACCCCAACCCAACAACAACATAAGTTTCATCATATCATAATTATTAAATGATATTATAGTGTTAAAAATAGAACATTTTTTTGTTTGCTTTTTCAATTTGAGCTTTTTATCTCTTATGAATTGAGCTTTATCTTTCTTTTGCCTCTCTTTTTTTTTTTTTCAAAAAAAAAAAAGACGTTAGAGAGAAAAGAGAGAGCTTGATATGTGACTGTGCTATGATTGTGGTGATCGTGAGGATGGATGGGTGAGATAGGAGGGAGTGGTGGTGTGCGAGAGAGATCTTAGAAGAAATAAAGTGGAGATTGATGAGGGTAAAATGGATGTAAGAGTTGTTGCGTAAGATATAGGTTAAAGAATATACGAAATGAAGATAGGGAAGATGAGGAAAGAAAGTTTTTGTTTAATGTTTTAGGGTTAGTGTTAGTAAAGATTAAGTGTGTGTATTGTGCATTAATGTGTGTGAGTGTCACACATGTGTATCTGTATGTGCAAGGTGGACTGGACTAATGTTGTGAAGGAATGAGTTGGGCTTTGTATTTACAGGAGGAGAGATGGGTTGTGGATATATATATATATATATATATATATATATATATATTCAATGTAAATGGAGATTTTCGGTGTGGTGTGGGGATAGTTTCGATTCGGTTGTTGGTCTAGAGACATTTAAATCTCTAGAACCGTTTCATTTAATTTACTTAGTTCAATTCAAGTTTGGTGTTTTACTATAACTTCAAAGATTTTTTCAGTCTAATATCGGTTCAATTCAATTTTCAAATTCGTTTAGAGAATCTTTGTGTTCCGTGCTCAACCCTATATAAAGCGGATAGACCAATATCACCATAAGTGCTATTGATTTTTCACCAGTTGGATTCGTTTATGAACTAGCACAAATCCTCAACTAACTTCTTTTCACGTTGAAGTGGCTAACATCATATTCACGTTTTTAATTTTTCTAAATAATTTTGATAATCTCAACTATTTCCTCTTCATATGTGAGTTATGCTTGCTGATATATTAATGAGCTTTTGAGGTTTTTAATTATGTATGTATGGGTAGATCAATTGATGGATTTATGATGTCAAGTTTTTAAATTTTTAGTTGATCAATGGTTTAAAAAAGACAATGTGAGTCGTTTTTTTTTTCTCCTTTATGGATAAAAACAAATTTGATGTCTGAACTTGTTAAAAAATATCAGTTTAGTAGTTTAACTTTTTTTTTTCTTATATTTTGGTATTGCATCCTATAAAAAAATTTTTAAAAAAATGATTTCTATCAGGTTACTTATATTTTTAAATTTCGATTTGATTCTTGAACTTATTATCATGACATAATTAATAAAAATTTAGTTTGATTCTTAAACTTATGATGAAGTAGCAAAATCATTCAACCCCATTTGTTATTTTTATTATTATTATTTTATTAAAAAGCATATAAGTCTACGATACTTTCTATTTTTTCATAGAATAATTAAATAAATATTAAATAATAAACAATAAAAAACTATCCATATTTTTAATAAAAATAAAAATATTTATTTTTTTAAATACCAACTAATTTTTTTAGCAAATTAACTAAATATTTAAAAATAATATTAATTCTACTTAATTTTAATAAAAATTTAATTTTGGATGATTTTACAACTTGATAATAAGTTTAAGAACCAAATTAAAATTTAATTTATGAAGTCAGTAAAGGAAAACCTAGTAGTTACCTGTTAAAAATACTTTTTTATAAATTTTTTACAGGTTCCAATACCAAAATATAATAAAAATATTATACCACAAAATTATTATTAGACGCCAAAATTATATTTATCCATCCTCTTTACTTACTTTTTTCTTCATCTTTCTTCATTTTCTTATTTTTATTGCTCTCTTAAGGATTTTGGTAAAGATTTGATATTGTGATTCCTAAGTTGCTCCTACTATACTATTATTATTGGTAAGAGCAAAATTATTATTGTTGTATTAGATCTGAATTTTAGTGTTGAATTTTATTAAGAAATAGATTGTTCTTGTTTATATTGGAGTTTGACATTGATACTAAACCTAAAATTTGAATTTTGATAAAGATAAACTATTGTTCTTGTTGTGCTATTTTATTAGTATTTTAGCCTCAAGTAAATAATAAAAGATGAAACTATTTAATTTAGTTAAGTGAAAAATTTCGACAATAAATACGTGAAACTCATATTTGCTGGATGAGTGTTCAATAGATCAAAAAATAAAACATACTCAAATAATTAAAATTAAAATGAAAGATTCAAATAACCAATCATAAGTAGTTTATTATAAGGCAATTAATGTATTTAAGTCATAATAGTTCAATGGAATAAAAAATAATAAATTAGTTGTAAAACTTCGACACGTGCATCTGTATGAGTGGGCTGGCATATCACTTTTTGTTACTGTCCAATGCAGTGTCCTTTAATTTTATTAGTATTCATAGATCAACATAAGTATTGAAACATTTATTTGATAAATATCAACTATCGGTAATGCAATTTAAAAATTAATATTTAATATTTAAAAATATAATTGACTATTGAAGATTAATTTTTTTTAACATTTAGATATAAAAGCTGGCATTTAAATTTTTTAATATTAATCTTATATTTATTATTATTTACTATTATACAAAATAATATTTTTATAGAGAATTAATTAAAATATAAAAATAATTAGTATTTATATAAATTACTATATATATATATATATATATATATATATATATATATAATGAAATGATGATTGCATTACATTTGCTATTCTATTACATATTTAATTACATTATATTATATTATATCACATTGAATATGGCTTAGATACAAAAGAGTGCTTTTGATTTAGTTATTATAGTGATTGATATCTAATTACATTAAATATTTGACAAAATTATGATCACTTACAGCAATTTGCATATATTATTATCAATATAGACTATGCTACTGTCATAAGCCATAAGTTCAGTTAAATCAAAAATGTATTCACAACATACATGCTACTATTGACTCGGCCTACATTCGACTCTCAATCTATAACTCATTCTAATTAGGAAATAATAATTTCATTACGAATTAACTCCTAATAAGAAAAAAAACTCTCATCATGAAAGAGTGGGAGTGTCTAATCTAATATGGACACAACCACTCTAATTATTATATAAAAAATCACCATAAATTATTTTATATATTTTATTCTCACATTCACTTATTTTACCTTACTTGCAAAGATGAATCAACTAAACCTACAAGCTTGGTATTTCATCAGGTAAGCTTTGCAACATCAACAAATATAAATTATATATATAAAATTTGAATTTTTAAATATAAATAATATTGAACCATATATTATTTTTTTTAAACAAACTCATTCATTAAGCATTGATCATTAATGTTATAGTTATTTCATTAAAAATTATGAAATAATAAATTAGTTGTAACTAATGGTTTCAAAATTGAAATCATAAATAAATAATTTTTTATTAATAAATGAACTTAAAGAATATATTTATCTTTTTTATTTATAAAAATAAAACATATTGATGAAAAGTTTCAAATTATATATTTTTTGAGATATAATAGTTTATATTATATTCTTTATTAATAAAATAGTCTATCGATTACCAATTGCAGTTTATGATGTTTATTTTATTTGTCTTTCTATTTAATTAATTTGTATACTCTTTAAAATTAAAAAGTAAAGAGATGTATGTTGTAAGGCTCAATTTAGAATAAATCATGAGAGAAAAGACAATAAAAGAATTTTATTCATATAAGTTTTTCATTTTAATAATATAATTTTTTTTATTTAGAATAAATTCAAATTCAATTAAAATTTGTTATTTTGATTAAATTTATAACAAATTGAAATTATTTTTTAAAAATTCTTATTTGTTTAAAACAAGCATAATATCAATTTCAGTTATAAAGTTATTCAAATAATTTTTTTTTAAATTTTTGATTAAAATAAATTCTCTTAAATTTATAATTTTGATTAATTTAAATTTCTCATAAAAGTATTTTTTTAATAAAAAATTATTAAAATAAAATTTAGTTTTATAAAATCAAATGGGGCCTAGGCTCCATTTGTTTCGGGAAAATATTTTTCAGAAAAATATTTTTTGCAATTTTTTTTGTTTGGTGCATTCAAGAAATTTGATCAATAGAAAATATTTTCATGATCAAAGGGAAAATTAAGTCATTTTTCAAGAAAATGATTTCCTATTTTGAAAACGAGAAGTCATTTTATTGATTTTGATAAATTCATCTAAATAAAAAAATAAATCATATAAATATATATATTTATTATTATTTATCATCATTAACTATCGACACTGTTACCGACCATCGTAAACCGAGGTGGTCACTAATAATAGGTGAGATCTATAAATTTTTTTAATATATTTTTTGTATATTAAATAGTAAATAATATAAATATAAAATATTTATAGCCTAAAATTTGTTAATAATTTTATAAATAAAAAAATATTTTAAACACTAAAAAATATTACTCTATTCAAATAAATTATTTTCCGTTAAATAAAACTTCGAACCATGGTTGTCGTTGCCCCCGGTAACCCCCTACTCCCCGCTTTATGTGGGTCCCAGGTTCTTTGTTATACATATGATTGGACCGTAACATAAATAAAGTAACCGCTGCAGCACAAACATTCAAGCCGCGCCGCTTAATCTTCGGCTCCAAGCGCCAGAGGCAGCCTGGAAGCGCCAAACACCAAACCGACTCCGCCGGAACAGTCCGCACGCAGCCCAAGAGACCAGCAAACTAACAATAATTGCAGAAACGCATTGAAGGATCAAATTTTTTGGAGCATGATTGTCTTGTCTCTGCTTCTCCTTTTCTAGAGAAACCAAACGACGGTGAAAAAAATAAACTAAAATAAAATTTCGATGGACCTTCGCGTAAAGCAAGAGATCGTTGAGCGGTTAGGCACGCCCGAAGTGACTCGAGCAAACGGTGCTGTTTCTAATGGTCCTGCGGCGTTGATCGAACTTAGCAGCAGTACGAGTACTACCAGCAGCGACTCGGACTCGGACTCGGACTCGGATGACGGAGTTTTGACGGGACCTAGGGTTTCATTGAGCAGTGACGGAGTTTCAAAAAAGAAGAGGAAGCTTGAGGAGTTAGGAGTGGTGTTGCCGGTAGGGTTTTTGGCTCCGCTTAATCAATCTCCTGCTCCGACTGTTGCAGCGCAACCGCTGGGGAATGGGAATGTGACTTTGACCGGTCAGAGTTGTAAACAGTTTTGGAAAGCTGGAGACTATGAGGGCGCTCCTTGCGGTGATTGGGATTCATCTTCGGGTATTCTTTCTGTCTTTGCATGATATTGTTTGTCCTCCAACAATGTAGCGTCTTTTTAATCGTATAATTGAAGGATTTTGAGGAGTGTGTGTGTGTGTGTATATATATTCTCCCTTTACATTAATTAGTGTATAGTACTAATAATTTTCAAATCATGAAATTTCCTTTTGGAGATTCTGTTTACACACATTATGTTACAAAAGAAATTGTTAGGTCATGGGTTTTCTGAGCTTACGTTTGCTTCCATATCTGTGATTGGTTTGTTGCTCAGGTTTCTTTTTTTTCCTCTTTATTTTCTTTGTATTCAGGGCCATTGCATGTGTCCCTTCAATAAAAAATAAGGAGGGACTGGGGCATTGCATGTGTTGTTCTTATACATTTGTGGACCAGGGAATCTTGTTTTACCTATTCTGCCAATCAATTAGTGTTTATATAATTATAAAGAAATAATTGACGTTACCACATATGAAGATGGATGTTTCATCATGTGATGGTTCTTTGTTTTCTCTTGGTTAGGGTTACTTTCTTTACATTGCAGATTCGCTACACTGTCCAGCACGCTATTATACTAATGGATAAGTTGCAGAGTAATTTTTAAGTTACCATTGCCATCTTGATTTTGAGAGTACCTTAATTATAACCGTCGTCTTAGAGTGTCATGCAATTTGGGAGTGTTAGTCTTGTCTGTCTATTCCATAAAAATAAAGTTCGTGTCTTAGATGTGGCATTTCATGTTTAAACTGTAATTTCAATTATCTCTTTGTTTCTTTTTGATCTTTAGGTGGGATGGATCATGTAAGAGTTCATCCCAAGTTTTTGCATTCCAATGCGACCAGTCATAAGTGGGCTCTTGGAGGTAAACTTTGGTAATCCGTTTATAACATTGATAAGATGTGATTTTGTGTTCTTCACTTGGTTCAAGGGACTTTCTGGTTCACTAAGCCACTTTTGTTGGTTTTACGTTTGCAGCATTTGCGGAACTTTTAGACAACTCATTGGATGAGGTACATTTTCAAACAATATGTCATATGGTGTTTTTTTCCTTCACTGTTTGATGTTATTTCCCTGGCGATCTCAGGTTTGCAATGGAGCGACATATGTCAACATTGATATGCTTAAGAATAGGAAGGATGGAAGCAGAATGATTTTGATCGAAGGTATTCGTCTTAGTCTTTTTGGTGTTAATGGGTATGTCTCTTAAAGATATCTATTAAACTTTAGTAGTATAGTTCAACTATAGATGGAGCCCTTGGACTTCTGGTGATGTTGCTGAATTTGATCTCTGCAGTTTGTTGGAACTTTTCTTGCTTTTCTGGGTGGAATTTTGTGTTCTTGGAAGAGGCTGGGGGTGTTTGTGTTTTCCGTAACGCTCATTTTAATCCAAAGCAGAGGATGTCTCTCTAGTTATGATATTCATTTGGTGTTGAATTCAATGTTAGGGGTTTTAGACGTTGTATTCCCAAATTCTCATTTCCTTTTTGAATTATTTTTAACAATGTTAAGGTATTATATCTTCATTCTTTTTCTTGCTTTGTGATTTTTATGTTCATTTTTATTGCAGATAATGGTGGTGGGATGGATCCAGATAAAATGCGACAATGCATGTCGTTGGGGTACTCCGCAAAAAGCAAATTGGCTAACACCATTGGACAGTGTAAATCATTGTTGTTTTAGATTAGCATTTTCATGACTGTATATTTTTTGCTTGTGAGAATCATTTTGAGTTTTCACTTTTTATCAGATGGCAATGGATTTAAGACTAGCACCATGAGGCTTGGAGCAGATGTTATTGTGTTTACACGTTGTCGTGGGAAAGATGGAAAAAGGTTTGCTCTTAATATTTTTGTTTTATACAACTGTGAGTTCTCTCCTTCATGAATAGAAAATATTCCTTCGTTGCCTGTTGTGTATAAGACCAGACTGAGTGATTTGGCAGTGAAGCCTGTCAACCAAACTTTGAAAACTTTCGAAATTGAAGGAGGGCTATTACAGCATTTTATTTTTGATTTGATTGAAAATTTATAGACTAATATAATCAAGTAACTTTCCATATGAGCACCCCTTAGAAAAATTCCATCAGCTCTTTGGCACCAAATATCGTTAATATGTGCTTCTAAATAGGATGTATAACAACTTTCAAAATATATGAATCGCTTGTGATAATACTGTTGCCTAGTTATCCTTGTGATTGTTCCTAGATTTTAATGAAACTTTGATGCTTTACAGTTTGAGGGAAGATTTATTGAATTTGCTGCCATATTGTTTGATCCAATTATGTAGATTACAATTAGGTTTAGTTTGTCAAAAATGGGTTTGACTGCTAGTGTTTTTACTATCTCACGTTGATCCCTAGTCAGTATTATCAGTATTCATATCCTTTACTTTTTGCTGTATTCCATTTGGTTTTCTGTTGTTGATTAAAATACATAAGTTATGCTCCTCCATTTGTGATTTTAATTTTTTATGTTGCGTGAAGTAACTGGATTATATTGTTTTTAGTCCTACACAGAGCATTGGATTACTGTCATACACTTTTCTGAGGAGTACAGGAAAAGAGGATATTGTGGTGCCCATGGTAATGAACTAATTCCTATGTATTTCAATCTATCACGTTATATCTGTTTAAAAAATGAGGCAGTTAGATAAACTCGGCCTTTAGTGACATTACCCATTTCCAAATACAGCATGCAAAACATCTTTTATGATGATTAGTATCATTGTCTTGTTGATTTTCAAATAGGTTCTTTTGTTTCATTTTTGCAACTTAAAATTGTTTGCTGCTTTTCGTAACTCATTTTGTATGACTTCAGACGGTAAAGTCACATTCTATAGTTGAGATTAAGTCACCCATTTTTCTGGTTCTGAGGTTTCTCAACTTGTTTCATGATTTCATAGTTTCTTTAGGGGAAAGAATTTCAAAACCATGACCTCCCCCCCCACCCCCCCTTCTCCTCTCTTGGGTTATCACTAGGTATGCTAAATCAGGCAATCTAAGTTGGTTGTTGGAATTTGATAATTTTCATAGTGCTCCATGGAACAAATTATGTTATCAATTCCTTACTCTCTCATGTGGCTGCCTTAGTGGTCCTCCTTGTTCAGCCTAATCTTCTTTGCCTTCCTAAGAAAACATATACTCCCTCCATTTTTGAATAATTGTCTTTTTAGAAAAGAGAGTTTGTTTCAATATAATTGTCATTTAAGAATACTGATGTAACATTAATTTATTTTTTGTAGAATTTACCCTCATCATTAACTCGTCTCTTTCTTCTAATTAGTTGCTTTTGTTATTATTATTAGTGATAGAGTTTTAGTTGAAGACATTTAAGGATATATTAGTCTATATTGATTGAAATTATTTCTAATTAATTTCTTTCTTAATCTTAGTGCACAACTCTAAAAAAACAGTTATTTAGAAACGGAGGGAGTAATTTATTACATGGGATTGCAACTGCTGAATGAGTGATCAAGAGAAGGGTTTTTGTTTTTTTTTTTTTTTGGGGGGGGGGGGGCTGCCATCAAGAATTGGTCCAATTTGTTTAGGTTCTAGAATTCCATCTCTTGAAGGTTAAAAAATGTGGCATGGATTTATCTCTATCAACCAGTTCAGGTTCAAAGGAAAAGGTGAGTGAGGTCTTTGGATTTTTGTTGTGGTGCTTGTTTCCTCATTGTTTCTTTGTTTTACTTGGTGCTATTTTTATGGTGACCTTTCTTGTGGTCCATGTGCATATTGGTTTAAGGTTTCTAATTTACTAGTGACTTTGGGATTAGATTTAGAATTCAGCAGTTGTAATCCCATGGAGCTGGAGCATGGTAGGAGCCTTATGAAATTAACAATAGGATTTTTTTTCCCATGCGTAAAAAGAGATATGAGACAGGAATTTTTTTTGCTTGAAGGATAATAGAATTAACATTGCAAAATTGTCATTCAAAAATATTGCTTTCTGTAATGTGTGTGTGTGAGAGAGAGAGGATGAGATGGGGGACGAAAATAGTTGAATTCAGTCACCATTGGTTTGCATAGCCACATTAGATTGTTTGACCTGTGATTGAAGAGCCTAAATAAAAGTGTTTTAAGTTTTAATCTTCTTTTTTCCTTTCTTTCCCTTCTTCTTTATGTGTCCCTTAAAGATTTGTTCTCACATTGTCTTTACTTCTTTCACTTTTGCTCAAAGGGAAGCATTAACTTGACTTTCCGGAAAATTTCCTCTTCAATTTGTAGTTCTGTTGCAAGATGGTCCATTTGAGGCAATAAATAGGGCTAATGTCAACTTTCTTTTACATGTTATTTCCAGTTAGAGGTTTTTCATATATGAATAGGAGTTTTGACTTTGGAATCTTGTACTTCATTGGCTGTCTTGGTTTCACTTGTGCAGTCTGGATTAAATGGTGCTTCTAATTTAAATCCCTAAAGTTACTGGAATGTCTTGCTTGCACTCATCTGTGAATAGTTTTCCATGTTTTGATTTTAGAATGTGCATCCTGTGTCCTCTTGCTGTTATTTCATATTATTTTTATGTTCAGTTTATTCACTTCTAACATTTGTTCTTTTGTGAATTAAAATGGAAAGCTTGACTATGAAAGAATAGGGCGAGAATGGAACAAGATGGCACGGGTCTCTATTGGTGATTGGGTAAGAAATGCAGAAACAATAGTTCAATGGTCCCCTTTTTCCAGTGAGGCAGACCTTCTTCGCCAGGTGATTTTCTGTTCTTGGAAGTGTAAAGCAAGGTACTAAGTAGCATGTCTACTTCTTAGCAGCATAATATATTGTGTTAAATACAAAATTTCTGTGGGTAAGAATAAGGATACACTTAAAAATTAAAAAAGAGAAAACAATGCATGTTTGAAGCATGAAAAATCCAATGAAGAGAAGTTTAGCAGGTGGTTGATTTGTTGCATTTCTGCTTTTGGTTTTTTTAGTTGGAGACAGATCGAAGTGTTCTATGTTGCATGCTCCTCTTCTTGACTGTTGAAGTATGATATAACCTGTAGAATCCCTCATCATCAGATGAAAATAAGCAATTAAGCATGCTTATAAATTCTTTATCTGTCAATGAGCAGGGATTGTTACTTTCAGTTCACTTGTATAGATTTCATTTAGTGCTAGCTTTTTATTATTAATCAAATACATACTATGCCTAGAGTTGCTAGGTAAACCTACTAAGTGAGTTGAAATTTTATATTTCTTTCTCAATACTTTGTAATGTTTCAAACTTCTGATTTCTTTTTACTTTTATTTCACATTGTTTTCCAGAATCATTACCATGTAGCCAGTAGTTAGTGCATATAAGTTTATGCTTCATTTTTCTTTTTGGTTTGAGGTTTCTTGTTCAGCTTTGTGGTAACCAATTGTATTATCCTAGCCTTTCTTTTAATTATTAATATAGTTTTTTGTATACTATTTAGTTTAATATGATGACGGATCATGGGACCCGAATAATAATATACAATCTTTGGGAGGATGATCAAGGATTATTGGAGCTCGACTTTGACAGTGATCCTCATGTATGCTATCCATATCTGACATCCTTTGTTTACATTTTTTTTTTTGTTAATTGTTGTTGTCAAATAGGATATAGAATATTTCTTGTTTGTGGGGGTAATATTTGTGACTTGTATCTGGCAGGATATCCAACTTAGAGGTGTCAATCGAGATGAGAAGAATATACAAATGGCAAAAGAGTTCCCAAATTCCAGGCACTTCCTGACTTATAGGCATTCATTAAGGGTATTTAATCACTTTGTGCTACAATACGTTATTCAAGTAAAAAAGTTAATTTTTTTTAATGTGGCCTCTATTTATTGACATTTTTGTCCATCTGGTTTCCTTTTCATTCATTATTTCATTATTTTTAATGCAAGTATAAATTTTCATTATTTTCATTTTTGGTGTCTAATTTGAAAACCTACACATTGTGCTTTTCAGTTGTAACTAGGGATGAGCATGGGACAAACAGATTTCCTGACCAAATTAACTGCGTTTTGGAACTGAAAAATTAATGAATCAATAGCAAATCCTAAAAACCGAACTGAACTATTTTATTGATTAGGAATGGTACTGGTTCTCAAATGAGATTGGATTGAGAACTAAACTGAACTAGAACCAGTTCGATATCCATGAACCAAATTGATATAAATATTACTAATGTTTATATATATATATATATATATATATTGACAAATAAGTATTTTAATTATTAGTTTTACTAGTTAAGTGTGCCTTGGCCTTTAGAAGATTAAAAATGAGAAGTTTAATTTTTAATGATATATATATATATATATATCGACAACTAAGTATTTTAATTAATAGTTTTACTAGTTAACCTACTCAATTAGTGTGTCTTGGTCTTTAAAAGATTAAAAATGAGAAGTTTAATTTTTAGTGATATGAGAAATTGGAGATTGACAATTGAAAGAACTGAATATTTGAGCTAGTATTGTCCAATACTAAAGTCTTGAAAGAACTTAAGAACCAAACTGAACTATCTCGGATGGTTTTGGTTTGGGCTAATTGCTTTGAACTCCTGACATTTGTCATATTTAACTAAGTCATCCTCACTTTTCAATATTTTACTAAGTCATTACTTACGTTTGTCCCATTGCATTAAGAAGTCATTCTAGCATTAAAAAAAGGACATTTTTCTATTAGTCAAACAAAATCTAGTCAAAAGTGAATTTTGTATTTTATTGGGTTAATTACTCTGAACCGCTGACATTTGTCATAAATTGTCCTCACTTTTCAATATTATGCTAAGTCATTTTTCACATTTGTCTTGTTACATTACAAAGTTCTTCATGCATTAATATAAAATTAATGGAAAAAAGACCTTTTAATGCTGGAAGGACATTTTAGTGTAATGATGCAAACATGAGAGATGACTTACCATGATATTGAAAATTGAGAGATGACTTAGTTAAATATGACAAACTTCAGAGTGTTCAAAGTAATTAACCCTTTTGGTTCTCAAATTTTTGCATCCTCAAAATTATGGTTTAGGATGGAGATTTCTTGATCAATGCTTCGGATTGAATTGTGGTCACCCCTAATTGTAATGCAAAGGG
>CATIWR010497879.1:0-12065 GCA_949677035.1 Omphalea diandra | reverse complement strand
TATATATATATATATATATATATATATATATATATATATATGTGGACCGACTCGCTATGAGAACATTATATGAAGAAATTGTCATAAGTAAATATCATGCAATAGTATTAACTTAATCCTCTGACCAAAAAATCACCATGGCTTCTAATGTGATGAACTTCATGTTTTGATACCGTCCGACATTATCTTTAATAAGATGATCATAAAGACTAATATTAAATTTGAAGTAAATCATATTGAGAAATATGAGTAATTGATAATAAATTTATCCCTCATGTATTTATGAAAAATATATTCATGCGAAAATGAATTGATAAAAGTTTTCAATGTCATTTTTCGTTAGCCCACTTGAAGATTAAGAAATAATTGAACTATATAAGGATGACATGATCTCTGCTTTATATTCATTTGAGTTATAATATGACAAAAGAATTATAATATTATTTGTAAAATATGTTAAGTCAGATTATTGACCTTTGTATAATTTGGGTAGTTATAATATCTTACTAGAGATCACTTATAACTTGTGGGTTAGAAATATGTTTTGTGCTACTACCAACATTATGTGAACTTATATTATCGCACACTTAAAATAAGTCCAAAAAGCGAAATTGTGTTTATTGCTTTCTCTATATACAATTAAGATAATTATTTAGATATCTATTTTATTTTAAAAATAAAACAAAATATGATATTATCTTATTTGTATCTTTTAAGATACAAAGTTGATATAAAATATTTTAATAGGTAAGATATATAAATGTTTTTATGATTTTCTAAGATAATAAGTTTGCTTTAACGTTACCTTAAGAAAACACAAAAGAGAGACAGTCATGTTAAATCCTAGTGCTAGCACACTTTGCTTTGGAGACATCGTGTTAGTGCGGATATCCGGAGAGGACGTTCTCTCTTTAGTAACATCTAAATCCGACTCTAAACTTGAGGTACAGTGTTACAGTATAAATTCCATCTCTAAGTTTCAACAGACATGTAATTCTAGTTCGAATTGGTTGGATTCATATCATTCTCATTGATTTAATCAAATTACATAAATTCTTGATGGATTTTGTACATTTAAAATTTTTATTTTCCGTTGTGCATATTATACAAAACTCAATGCAAATATCATAAAGAATTTAATGTAATTAAAAAATAGCAACAATTTGTGTCACAAATCTTAACTGTTATTTTTTTTTTTAAAATTTATCTTTTCTTTTGGTTATCTTAATAATATTTTATTATTAGTAAATCTCTTTTATATTTATTTTTTAATTTTATTAATAAAGTGAATAATATTATATTTTTTTATTAGTTTTCATTTGTTTATTCTTTCATTATTAAGAGTTTTTATTTAAAATTATTATTTTGTATATATTTATGAAAATTTTCATCTTACCCCTATAAAAATTTTGATGATTTGAAATTAAGTATTTAATAAAATAATGACTATGATATGCTATTGGCCATTTTCTTTCCAATTTGATGTGGCATACCATGTGAATTTTTTAATCTACATTATACTATAACATTATATTTTACAAAATCTCTTAATTAATAAAAATTTAGGATAATTATAAAAAAAAATGAAGAAAATAATATCATGATTTTAAAGTTAAATTATTAATTGTATAGAAAATTAATTTTTTACTGATATTTTTATTTTTTTATAAAACATTATATCATAGTTTATGAGCGCAAAAAATTCTACATTACTCAAAAAAAAAAAAAAAACTCAAAGAAGTTTTACAATATTCTCAAGCATTAGTACTCTAGGATAATACTGAGTCAAAAAGAGAACAAAGCAAAAGGGATATATACTTCCAAAAGTAAAAACAGAAAAAAAGTTAGATCGGATGACTTTAATCATTCTTTACATTCAATTATAATTTCTCTTCAGTGTCATTACAATAGAATCTTTTCTACACTTAGAAAACAATATTATAATTTTCGCTGATTTGGTTTTCATCAAAATTAAATTAATTAAATTTTAAATTAACAAACATCAAATTGAAGTGAAATTTTTAATGAATCGAATCGAACTAAATTTAATTTAATTTATTTGATTCAATTCCTTTTAAACTAGTTTTCTTACAAATATTTCTAAATTTTTAATATAAATTATACTATTTAATTATTTGTAAATACAAAACTTGTTAAATCTTAATTTTATATATATATATATATATGTGTGTGTGTGTGTGTGTGTGTGTGTGTGTGTGTGTGTGTGTGTGGAGTATATTGAATTTATTTTTAAATATAAAATTATATTTATATCAATTATTTTAAAATTTTAACAAAATTTAATTAATTTAATCTGTTCAATTTTAATTTTTCAAAATCACTTTAATTTAGTTCAATTTTTCATTTAAATCAAATAATGGACCTAAACAATTGGTAATTGCTAGCTATTTCTATTTGGGCTTAATTTGTATGGTAAAGAGAGTTGGTTTATGAGCATATCAATGTTTTTCTCTCATAACAAGAAAAAAAAGTCTACTAAGCCTAATAAGTTTTCTATCCGTTTTGTTATTTCACTTCACAAGACATTATTTTATTGAGTGATAATCATTAAGAATTACTCAAGCAGCCTACAATTATATAAGATTAATGACTACTCTATAAACAAATGATATAGTCAAGATTGCTTTTAAAAATACATACAAACTGTGAAAACTTATTCACTTTTTAACTTATAAAAGTAAGTACAAACAAGTTTTTTTTTTTTCTTTTTCTTGAAATAGAAGGATTAAACATGATAAAATTTGTATGGTTGTTCTATTGAGGGAGATAAATGTAGCCCTTTCTTCGAGTAACATCTCGAATACTTATCTTGACATGTAACACGTGCAAGCCCATGAGTGGCACCTGCAGCTGTTATGTAGTAAATTAAAAGGGAGAGCAGGAGCACTATATATCAGGACTCAGGAGGATTTAGCCATCAACACTTGAGCCACAATCCCTTAAATCTCTTTTAACATAAAGCCTAATTCCGCAGATGTGAACTTACCTTTTTTTATTTTGGACTTTAGTGTATTTGCCTACCTCCTCATGTCCCATTTTGAGAATAGAAAAAAAGATATATGTATATAAACTTGAAAAACCCACAAAAATATATGTATATAACCCATAACCCCCACACCATTTCCTACCTTGGTCAAGCTCTCCCTTTAGGTGTTCACTTTTTCTTAAACCAAAAATGGAGGATCACTGCAGTCCTCTGAGTTGGGCATACTACTATCACGATGAGGTACCCCATTGGGTCTATTTTTGTTTCTTGTAGTTCAATTTTTATATTTAGAGTAATGTGTTTAGAATAAATTTGTTGAATTTGGTTTTGGGTTTTGGTCTATTTTGCTATGGGTTTTTTTCTAACTTCGGTAAATTTGATAGGGGATTGAAGAGTTGAGACATTATCTCTTGCACATAACAGAGCTAGAGGCAGTAATTCTTTCAGCTAAGGAAGAGATCACAAGAAGAGAATTTGAGATGGTACATCTCAAAGATGTTTTAAGTAAGACTATTAAAGAAAGAAATGAAGCCCAAGTAGAATGCCAAAAGCTAATGCTGGAAAAACTTGAGCGCCAACAGCAGCAGCAGCAGCAACAACTCCTACTGCTTAAAAACGAGCAGAAGCCTCAAACCCTGCAGAGCCACCGGCAGCAGCAACAACTGCAAGAAGAAATACAATTCCTCAAACAAGAAGCTCCTCCTCCACTCTCTACTGGAACTTCTAGCAGTGAAGATGGTGGTGACTCCACTAATTACATAACCATTGTTGATCCAATTCCTCATCAGCAACAACCATTAGTACACTCCCCACTACCAGAAGTGATACTAAAATTAGCAGCCGATAAGCCCCTCCCAGAAAAAGGAAAGCTTTTGCTGGCAGTGAAGGATGCTGGACCTCTCCTTCAGACCCTTCTACTGGCTGGACCTCTGCCTCAATGGCAGCACCCACCTCCACAACTAGACTCCATCGACATCCCGCCAGTTACTATTTCTTCTCCAACGGCACGGCTATTTCACCAAGACTCTTTCAACAGTTTTAATACTACTAGTTTGATCAAGAAGAGGGGTCCGGACTTATGTGGAGGTCCTGATTCTTCTTCTTCTCCTACCAACAAGCATCAAAAGATTGCTCACCATTGATGTAAGCTTTTAGTACTTCAGACGTACAATTTTCTGTGGAATATATATATATATATATATATGCCATCCTTTTCATTCTGTTATATATCGAGGTTTAAAGGCAATCAGCATGAAATGGATGGATGGCTAGCTAGCTATCATGTTTTAGTCTGAAAATTTTTATCTTTTGTTTTTCTGGTCTTAGAATTGAAGATTATTCTAACTTCTCTATCATGTGACTTAGGGACTTTAATTGTTTACAATGTGAAAATGGGATCTGAATTCTTCAAAATTGCCCGAAAATTTTCTCTATCAATATGCATATATTCTCCAGAATTAGACTACTTTTCTTCGTGCTTTTGCTTTTCGGTTGTGTTAAAGTAGATTAATGATTGCTTAGCACAACCATAGTTTGTTCATAAATAATAATAATAATAATAATAATAAATCTTCACAGAGATTTTCCCTTTCCATGAAGCACACCTACCATTCATGGTGAGTGTCTGCCATTATTAGTGCATCGAATTGATCCAACAATCATGTCTAATTCTTTGAGCTAGACCAATCACTAAAAGCATCCATAGGCTCCTTGTGATAATTTTTTCACCTAATTAGAGTCTACGAGCAGATCACGAGAAGTAATTTGATACGAATATTGAAAACATCTTATTTTGGTGACCCCTAAATTATATCAGATTATGGCAAACACTAAAGCACTTGAATTCGTGTGTACATCAGATTATGGCAAACACTCCTCGAATGGCTCCTTATTTATTCTTGTGCACACGAGCTAGTTCTGAACAACATTGCTTTTAAATTATACGAGGCTACAAAATCTACAATATTCAACTAACTGAGTTTAGTATCAGCCCTACTCAATACAATGTTTTTAGAATCCAACCTAATCGACCAATCATATTAGTAAAATTGGAAATTGTTTGGCCGTACAGATAAAATTAAAAATTAGCTAGTTAGACAATTTTATTTAATCGATCACTTAAAAAATCGATTAAAACTGAAAAGAAAATCACCAGTTAAAAATAAAAAAACGAATCAAAATAAAAAATTAAATCAAATCGGATGAGTCCAAAATTAATTGTTTTATAAAAATTTTAAAAATTACAATATTTTATTCAAAATTTAAATTTTAAAATAATTTTATTATTTTTATCACATAATATATATTTTTTATTTTTAAATATTTGAAGTATTATTTTATATTTTTTAAAAAAATAAAAAATATTCTATTAAATCAAATTGGTCAAATTAGTAGAATAAAAAATCAATAACTGACTAATTGAAACTCTAGTTCAATTTTAAAAACATTGCTTCTAGATTATATTCAACTAGTTGAAATGAGTTCCCTGAAATGTACAGGTGAGTACAAATTAAATAGGCAAGAACTATTCTTTCACAACTATAGTTATATTCACATGAAGAAAGTGGTCATGGTTATTGTTTTGCTTTAGACCAGGCCAATGCCTCAACTCAATGAAAAATCTAGGAGCCAAAATAAAGACATTTACGGTGGTTTACTTTCTATGACCGGTATAGCGTTTCATGCAGCGCACATGCCTAGAAGTGTTAGATTCACCATTTTGGTCCCACACGCTTTCAGATATTATCAACTCTCTTGTCAAATTACTAGATAAGCCCACCTAAGATTGGACTCACGTTCATAATAAAACCTAATAAAACTCACTTGGGTTTAAACAGGATGTATGGAAATTGTCTCGTAACAACAAGACCAACATAATCTTAAATAATATTTTGGATATGACTTAGGCTTAGGATTCCAAATTTCTAACGGCTAAAGGCATCCCAAACGCTATTAGAAAATTGAAGTCGGAGTATAGGTAGTTAATTTCTGGTCAGGTAATTTTCATTTTGATTTTGAATTATATTTTTTTAACAAGTTTTTGGGTAAATTCATGTTAAATCATTTTAGATTACAGACAGTTCAAATCACTTACAATTTTAATTTATTTAATTTTGAAATGAATTATAATATTTAAATAATTTAAATTAAGTCAATTAAGTCTATTAGTAAAATCGATTTGAATTAAATTAATTTTATATTGAGTCAATTTTGAATCAAATCAATTTGGGCCTTCTTTATTTTCAAATTAGATCAAGTCGGATTGAATTTTTTCCAACAAGTTTGAGTCGAATTTCGAGTCAAAGCAAAAAACTACCACCTTTAATTCTGAATGTTGAAAACTGGAAAGCTGGCTTTGGAGATAATTCTGTCTCTTAAGGTGTAAAATCAAAATAATGGCTACCCTTCATAATTCAATACTATGCATTCAATATCCATGGAAAAGGAACAACAACAAATCAAAACCCAGAAGCAAAAGAAAAGTAGAAGTAGAGAAGGTTGTAATGTAATATCGTGCTATGCTACAATGTATATGGGCTGAAAACAATAACATTAGCAACAATGTTAAAGAATAAACATTTGGAGAAAATATTGAAAATGAACATTAAATGGCGGGAAACTAAAGAGTTTATCGGTCATTTAATTAACCAAGTAAAAAAACGTACACACACTAGAAAGTAGGGATTTAACTTTTGTGAAAAATAAAAGAAAATGATATGCAAAAAGTGAATTGCTGACCCTTACATATACTTCTCGTGTGGGAAGTCGAATCCACTTTACATATAACTAAAGAAATCTCTATTTAATCTGTGAAATAAAAGAGAATTAACATTTTAAAATACTTTCCATTTATTAGTCAATCCCATATTTTTAAATATCATTTTAGTTTAGTAATAAGAGGAGACTATTTAAAAGTGATTATCAAAATTTAAATCTCATTTGTTAATGTGATTGTAGAAATTACTAAATCAATTACCTTAATATGGGAATTATCAAATTAATGTCCTTAATTATGGGAATTGACAGATTTCCATTCCTTTTTTAGTCTTAGGTTCCATATATAAATACTAGTCTATATTGTACAAATAAATATATCTCAAAAATACAAATTTCTTCTTTCATGATATGGTATCAAAGCCTTTTTTCTGAAATTTTCCCTGCATATTTGTTTTTAGGTTCTTGTCTCTTGGTATTTATTTTCAATTTTTTTTTGTTGTTTTGCATTATATTTCTAAATTCTTTACTTCAAAATGAAGAAATATGATATTGTAAAATATGTTGCAATAACTTTGACTGGCTCAAACTATAATATGTGGGTTCAATGAAAGAAAAGTTTCTTGATAGGTAGCAAGTTTTGGCATAATGACACTAGAGATATCTTTAAGCCTTCCAAAGAGCAAGATGAAGCTGATATCAAATTTAAGGATCGTCTTGAAGAATGGGATAGTAAAAATCATTAGATCATTACTTGGTTCTGCAATACCTTTGCTCCATCTATTTATATAGTTATGACATTGTAAAAGAAATTTGAGATTTATTGGCTAATCAATATCAAATCAGAGGACTTGCTCACTATTTTCAATTATGGACTACTTTTCATAATCTCAAACAAGAATTTGGTTAGTTTATGAAAGATTTTCTTGCTCAAGTTCAATTGATTTGGAATCAAATATCTGATGATAAAATCAGTAAAGATAATCTTCATCTTATTCAAGTTCTCATTGCTCTTTGACCTGAATATGAAAACTATTTCGACCTTCGTACCACACCGACACCCTCTTCCTACATTGGATATGGCTATACAATAAATTATTTTTGAAGAGACTTACCTCAGTCTTAACAAAACTCTAAGTTTTAAAATTACTTTTGCAACTACTCAGTGCTCACATTAGAAATCTAGCAATAATATTTGTAAGAATTGTAATCAAATTGGTCCTACCTTTACTAACTGACCTATTGTAAAATGCAAATACTATCATGGTGTTGCTCATATTCTTGAGAATTGGCCAACTCACCCTCTACAACCAAAAGGTGGATTCTCTAAATCTAAGAATGTCTTGAAGCCTAGATTTGCCTCTATCACAGCTACTGTCACTAAAGGTTCTATTACCATCATTATGAGTGATCTTGAGGCACTAGTCAAATAGGTTATCTCTTACAATTTCCTACTGTCATGTTTGTCATCCTCGGTAAGTCTCATTGGCTTTTTGATGTTGCTTGTTGTAGCCATATGACTATTGATATTAAACTCTTATCTTCCATAACACTTCTCTCTTCTTTGCCACCAATCCACATGCTAATAATACTCAAATGGGTATCACTCACATCGATCATGCATATACCTTTAATTTTAGTTTTCCTGAAACCTACTGTATACCTAATTGACACTCAATCTTATATCTATTGGTCAATTATGTACAAAAGGACAAAATGTTAATTCTCCCCCTTTGGTTGGGAGGTACAAGATCCACAAATGGGATAGATTCTTAAGAAAGATGGGTCAATTATTTGAGCTTTTACATCTTCCTCAAAAATTTGTGTCCACTGCTACAACTACTAGCTCTTCCATTCACTAATGGCGTCTTCGTCTTGATCATGCCTCAACTAGTAAAATCCAACCTTTAATTTCTCATGGATTGTTAGGATCTACAAAATTTGAGTCATTTAATTGTTTGATTATCAACTTGTGAAATAACTTGCTTTGTCTTTTAATAACAATAATTCTATCTTAAACAGTCATTTTGGCTTAATTTATCTAGACATTTGGGTCTTTCCCTATTTCTTTAGTAAATGGTGTTTGTTATTTTATTTTATTTATTGATGATTATTCTCAATTTATTTGGACATTTTTTTGAAACATCAATTTGAGTTACCACAAATTTACATTACATTTGTCAACATGATTAAAACTCATTTTTCTAGTAGTGTTAAAATTCTTTGAACAAATAATACTATGGAATATCAAAATTCTTCTTTACTTTAGTTCCATAGTCAAGAAGGCACTATTTTTCAACTTTCTTGTCCTCACACTTCTCAACATAATAGATAAGCTAAATGAAAGCATTGTCATATCCTTGATTCTATTTGTGTTATTCGTCTTTCTTACTCATGTCTTGATAATTTTTAGGGAGAACCATCTCTTACTACTATATATAGCATTATTCAAGTTCCTACATCAATTCTCCATAATTTATCCCCTTTGAAAAGTTATTCGATAAGCCTTTTGAATATTCAATCCTTAAACCTTTTAGATATGCTTGTTTTGTTCTTTTACAATCCCCTAAACTTACAAAATTAGAACCTCATGCTCATTAATGTTGTTTCCTTAGTTATAATGTTGTTTCCTTAGTTATGGCATAAAATATAAAGGGTATCATTGTTGGGATCTTATATTTCTAATAAATTACACATCTCTCATCATGTTACCTTTTGGGAAAGTACCGTGTTCTTATCTTTTTCTAAATTTCACCGCTCTGTTAATACTAACTCTTTATTTTTCATTGATTCCTCAATTGAGTTATTTCTAAGTTCTGATATAGGTAATTTTGATTTGCTCAATATTAGACATTCCTCACTTGCTCCTATTGAACCTTCTCTAACTGTTGATCCTGCAACTATGCATGCATCTACCTTTGACACTACTCTTTGTCATGTTACCCAGGTAAGAGAAACTCCTTACTACCTTCTTAAATTTCACTATTATTCTGCTATTGCAACCTATCATGAGCCTTACTCTTGTTGTGAGGCAAGAATTGACCCTCGTTAGTAGCAAGCTATGATTGAAGAACTTCAAGCTTAGAAAAAGCTCACACTTGGGACTTAATCAATCTTCCTCCTAACAAAACCCTTATTAACAACAATTGGATTTATAAAATCAAGACTCATTATTTTTTATGGGTTTGTTGGGCATTCCAAAGCTCATTTAATAGCTAGAGGCTAAACTCAAGAATATGGTATAGACTACGAAGAAACTTTTGCTCTAGTGGCTCGATTAACATTTTTTCATAATATATTAACTATTACTGCAGTTCTTAAATGGCAGCTTTTTTAAATGGATGTCAAAAATACTTTTCCTCTCTAGTGATTTGTCAAAAGAGGTTTATATTATTAGCTATGTGCCCTAGACCAATTCTTTTAATGGATATTTTCTTAATAATGTCGTGATTGCATTTTTATTAAATATCTCTTTTATATTTTGTTTATGGTTAAATTATAAATTTCATAACCTAATATCATCAAGTATGTGACTTGAAAGTAAAACTTTTGGGTGTAAAAAATTAAATTCTAAATTGTCCCTAGTCATCATTGTTATTCGGATAATAATGAATGAAGACTAATATGTGTTTTGATTGATGACTATATTTTACTAGTTATGAATATATATATATACATGTTTAAGAAACGTTGTATTGGATTGACCCACTATGAGAACACTATGTGAATAAATAGTCCTAAGTGATTATGTAATAGTATTTACTCAATCATCTGACTTGAAAATCACCATGGATTCCAATATGATGAACTTCATGTTTTGATACAGTCCAACATTATCTTTAATAGGATAATTATACAGACTGATAATGGACATGAAGTAAATCATATAAATGAATATGAGTGATTGAGAAGGAATTTATCTTTTATATATTTAAGAGAAATATATCTCTAGGCTCTTCGATAAGTTAGACTGAAGAGATTGCATGGCCATTTGAAGATGAATTAATAAAGGTTATCAATGTCATTTTACATCAGTCTACTTGGAGATTAAGAAATAATTTAAGTATATAAGGATGACATGATCCATATCTTGTGTTCAATTGAGATATAATGTAACAAAATGATTATAATACTATTTGCAAAATAGGTTAGGTTAGATTATTGACCTTCACATAATATGAGTAGTCATAATGTCTTACTAGAGGCTACTTATTATTTGTGGGCCACTACTAACATAATGTAAACCTACAGGGTCACATACTTAGAATAGGCCCAAAACAAAATGGTATTTTTTTACTTTTTCTAGATATACATTAAGATAATTAAAGATATTATCTTGATATTTATATATAATTTTCATATTAAAGGTTAAAACAAAATAGGATACTATTTCATCTATATCTTTAAGATATAGAGTTGGCATAAATATCTTGACATCTAAGATATATATGTATGTTTAGGGTGGTTTTATGATAGCAAGTGAGAACATTCATGTTGCTTTTTAAGAAAACATTTTTAAAGAGAGAAAGAGAGAGAGAAACCCTAGTGTTAGCACACTACTTGCTTTGCAGAGTACCTATTCGTGTGGATACCTATAGAGGGCATTCATCATTCTGGTAGCATTTGCATTTGACAATCTACACTCCAAGCTCGAGATTGAGTGTTACCGACGTAAACCCTCTCTCTACCTTCCAATAATCTCACATCTCTTATCCAAATTGGTAAGCTTTTACATCATTCTTTTCAATTTAATCGAATAACATAGATCCTTGGTGGGTTTCCATATGGAAAAATTTTTGTTTTTCATTGTGCTTGTTCCACAAAACCCAACATATATGAATGCTCCTTCTAGCTATCATTCTTCTCAAAGTTTATAAGTTTTGACTAGCCTTGTATGGATTAAAACAAGCTCATAAAGCATGGTTTGCCAAATTTAGTTCCATTCTTTCTCAATTTAGCTTCGTTCCTAGTCCACTTGATTATGTATTATTCATTTCTCAAACTGGCCATGGTATTATTCTTTTGTTACTTTATGTTGATGATATGATTATAACATATGATCATGCATATGGTATTTTAGAATTATAATATTATCTTAGTTAATATTTTAAAATAAAAGATCTTGGTTCTCTCATATATTTTTTGGGTCTTGAAGTTTCTCATAATTTTAAAGGCTATTATCTCTCTTAAGCTAAGTATGCAGTTGTTGAACTAGGATACTCAATCCTAGGTTTAGAACCTCTTTTGATCTTGACAAAGTAGATTGATCATCACTAATATTTCAAATAAGTGTTGTTGTTGCAGAATTGAATCAATCCCTCAAGAAGAAATGAAGAAGTTGATG
>CATIWR010497839.1:0-26860 GCA_949677035.1 Omphalea diandra | reverse complement strand
TTACATATAATTTGGTTATCAAAGGATTTTGTCTGGTTGGTAACCTTGACATGGCCAAAAGGGTTTACTCTGCTTTACATGGCAAGGGGTATAAACCCAATGTTAAAATTTACCAAACCATGATACATTATTTGTGTAAAGATGGGGACTTTAATTTGGCATATACAATGTGTAAAGACTGCATTCAAAAGAATTGGTTTTTGAATGTGGATACCATTTATGCATTGCTTGATGGGCTAAAGAAGAATGGGCAGATTGGTAAAGCTAAGATGATTGTGACATTAGCTCGTAGAAGAGTGCCACCTTTTTCTAAAAATCAACTGAGTTCTTTCCATTCCATTTTGTCTAAGACTTGATTCAATTGTTGGAACTACTTGGTGATTTTGATTATTCTAGTTGACAGTTCAACAGGAATAGCGATGGTTTTCCCTCTATTTTGGTAGGTTTGCAGGACTAAGTGACTGTATCTTCGTATCAGATCAAGGGAATATCTATTTGCTTCAACTAGTTTTTTGTTCCAACTCTATAAAGTTCATGATGAAATGAAAATTCTAATGGACGGTGCCATGATTCTTGTAAGTTGCCAATTTCATGCAAAGCCTTCCTTTCTATTTCGAATGTAACATTATAAATATATAGTTTATGTTTATGTGTGCATTTGTATTTATTTATGAGTTTTTTTCAACCTGCAACATATGCATCTTCCATCCTTACTTTGTCAATAATCTTTCCTTATGAATTGACCTGCCATATAATTCTTGATATAGCACATAAGTTAATTCTCGGGCTAAATTCAAGTTTGGGCTTTATCATAATTGCTTTATGTGCTATAACAATATACTACATTGGTTTTACATTTGGAGTTTTGATTGGATGATAATTTATTACTAAGATCATGCATATCATTAATTTTTCAGAGTTATTTCTGAAGAGTTGAATGGCCAACATAAAGACACCAATAATCGCCTTGCATATATTGCTTAGGTGCTGATATTGGTAAGCATCATATTTTTCACAATACTTTAGCACAAGCATTAAGTCATGCCAGATACCTGTTGATTAATCGTTTAGCTGCCTTTCAACTTTCAAGTGGAAATTTGAACTTAATATTTTACAAAATGAAAGTGTCACATGTATATCTATAAGCTTGCATGCAATCATAGTGAAGCTGGCATTTATTTTATTTTCAAATCTATGATATAATAGTCTGTTGCCATAATTCATTTATTGGAAATATATGTAGCGTAGCACTCCATAAATTTTGTTGTCTTAGAAGTCTAGCATGTAATTCAATTATAGAAGAACAGTTTTTAAGTTTGTATTGGCAGCGGACAAAACAAGTTTTAGTTGGATATAGAAGTGCAGTCGCCACTTCACTGCCTAAGCCTAGATGTATGAGTTTGTGACTTGGGATATGGTGCATTGACAACGTTGTTCTGCATTTTATTGACTTTTTGTTGAATGGTGATGTTGATATATATATAAGGCTTCACTTCCTTGCTGCTTAATGTTTATCTTCTAAGCTACTTGTTGAATATTTCATCACCTTTAATTCCCATGTTAAGATTAACCCAAGGGTTTGATCCAATAACTCCGGTCTATGCATTAGGACTATAAATTTGGAAAGTAACAAAATCATTCAAGGCTATAGATTCATAAATGCATCTTTTTCTTTGTGCAGATGATGAAAACATTGGAATCTATAGTTTCTCCGTTCTTGAAATACAGCAAGTCTGGGAAAATGGAAAGGGATAATGACCCTTCTTTCCTGTCCTACTCCTGCAGGATACAAGTAACAAATAAAATTAAAAGCTTGTCGGAGCGCGAAAGTTTGCTATTGCTTAATCCATGGGGTAGAAGTGTCATATGGAAATTCCTTTAGCAACCCTTTTGGCAGTTGAAAAGTGGCTTAAATTGAAAATCCCGGTCTATTCCTTGCATATTGCCAATGTGATCACAACAATTTGGCTGGCTGGATGTGGGTGAAGTGAAATTAATGTAATTATTAACAATTTCATTCTTTGCTATCAGATGAAAGTGTCAATATCAGGAATTATTTTTCTTGAATTGATGATATATATTATTTTTAATTGATGAAATGACAAATATTCTTGCAGTCTTATGATAATAATTATCATTTCTTATTTTTGAATCACAATGACACTGCAAATCAGAATTATGAATATGTTTATTTCATTTTGATAACAGTTTTATTTCTAAGTTCATTCCCTGGAAAATTATTTTGTTCGAATGATAAACAAATAGAAAACAATAAACTTGCACTTATTTGGTACATTTTTAGGCTCACATTCATTCTCAATCAAAATATTAATAATTTTATGCTTTTTAATACTATAACAATGAACTACAAAAAAAAAACATAAAACTTTAAATAAAAAAATATTTTCAACCAAAAAATGCTCAGTCAGTATGAAACTTTAATAAAAATCAAATTAACTATCACTCAAACCAATATATATACATGACCATCCGACTTACAAATAAACCTTATAATTAAAACTACAAATTGTTATAAGCTAATTACAAAATTAAAAAAAAAAAAAAAAGCAGTCCTATTTCTCTCTTTTTTTTCATCCTGCCCTGCAGAAGAGCAAATGGCCAAGCTAAGTTGCCATCATTTCCATGCTTAGCTTGCTACATTCTTTCTCCTTACTGGAAATAATGCATTTAAACAGAATAGAAAACATTTATATTTTAATAACCATGTAAGCAAATGGACTGAACAAAGGGTACGGCCTTGAAAAAGTCATAGTTCCATTAATCCACCATAGACAATGAAAATGGACACAGATGTAACTCAAACTGGGCAGGATATGAAGAGTTTGTGGACTTAAAAAACATCCATTGTATTTAAAATACATTTCGTATGAAGATGATGGATGGACCAGTTTCAATTTGTGAAAATATGTTTATAACAGAACATACTAAAGAAATCAGTATGGAATAAGGAAAATAGTTTTCTTTTTTGTTTAATGGAAATATTTGCTGGTCTAAAATGGCATTACATGGAACAATGAAGAGAACTTATGGCGGACTGAATAACTTACCTTTTCCAGTGTGCTTCTTTTGGACAGCTAATATCAATTTATTTTTTTAAAACAATTTTCCAGCATATGACCTGTAGAAAATGGGAATTATTGTTAACTCAATTGGACCAATGATGGATTCTGATTCTGTTTTATATTATTTTTTTGTGACCCAACTGGAACAACTTCTTTCTTTGTTTTTAGTTGTTTTGTAGTTGATCTTATCGGCGTCCTGCTAGTAGCTTGGTTTAGAATTTACGCGAGAGAAATTCAATCCCTTCTTTCATGACCTGTATATATGGCCTAACCAAGATTTTTTAAATAGTGATTAGTACGTAAGCTGACATTACATCCGAAATATCATTCAGGGTCAACAAAATTTTTGACATAGATGAACAAGTCCAATCTTCTTTAACTTAAAGTTTTTGACATAGATGAACAAATCCAGTCTTCTTTAACTTTTCTTTGCCCCTTGCCTCAACAACCATCGGTCTTCTTGATCTCCCAATTTAAAAAACATAGAAACCTCATGCTCGAAGAAGCCTTACTTTCTCCCCCCAAACTGACCAAGTTGGATCATCATCTACCTTACCCCCTGACAGTGTTGTTGCTGAACTACCACTTCCAAACATCATTGATTCCTCTATTGTGCCAACTCAGACTCCTAAAAAAAGCCCACATAGAGTATGTCTAATACTTAACCAACCCAATCACCTTCTCAATACTTTCTTTCATTTATATTTAACGCTAATTTCCTCCTCTTTTTTTTTTTTTTTTTTGCCACAGGCCAGATCCCGAATTTCACACTAAAGATTGAACGAAATATGAATTTATCTTGCTCACTTAATTAAATATGCATGTTATTAATTATATGAACAATGCTTTTGATGCTACCTCTTGGATATTTGTTTCAACTATATTATGTATTAACTATTAATTGCTTTCCTTACTACCTTTTTATTAGCCGTCATTCTGTTAATTATATAAACAATGCTTTAGCTTCTACTTTTCGAACTTTTTATTATAATTATATTATGTTTTAATAGTTTATTATAATTATATTATGTTTTAATAGTTAAAGATTTTCTTTGTCATCACTTTATTAACTGCAATAATGCGCAGGTATTCATCTAATACCAAATAAGATTTCATTTTGACATTTGTGAGAAAGTCCTCTGACATACCAAATGTGGCAACGATATTGGCGAGTCTAGTTAACTAGTTTTCAATCCAACTTTGTCATCAATATCTATCTACACAAATATCAAACATCTACAAAATATGTTGATCAAAACTGCTAAACCGAACCTGAAACGTAAGCATCAGGCATGATTGCACATTAGTCCACTAAACATGTTTGATAGGCAATTCACATTTTAGAGAAAAATCATTGCCGATATTATATCAGAAACGGTACAATTTCCTCCAAGAAAATGTTTCCCAAAATGTAACATGAGTATCATTGCACAAAATCGATATTAAACTGTTTTGTATCCTAATCAAAATCAATTTCCAAGTAGTTTAATACAGGTTCTGGGAACAACAATAAGCCTGATATCAGATACAAAGGAAACTAGAGTACAACACAAACAGAACAAGGAAAAGAAGAAAACATGGAGTCATAATTTGAACTCACAAAAGCAGTCAGGCAAAGCAAATCCTCTTGCCATGGCAAAATCTTCTTTGTGAGCTGTCCATAAGGCTTGCATCAATTCCCTCCCTTTCAAGCCCTGAAAAGTGAGCTCTGCAAAATCTCTTCGGCTTAAGAATAAGGTTTTATACAGCCCCTTATAAGCTCGCATTGCAGCAACCATCTTATCCATGTTGCCAAAATAAGTAGCCATGTATGAGTCACTGTTGATGGATACATAATAATCCAAGGCAGCTTTTGAGTTCCCATGCATGCTTGTGAAACCCTCACCACTAAGGACGTCAGACTTTTTAAAAACATTAGTGTATATAGATGTTAACCCTTCAATTTCCATCAGGCCATCTCCAGCAGCAAGATATATATTTGTGTTTGTAGGAATGGAAAGTGCCTGAAGTATTAGGGTTGTCTCATTAGGCGTGAGGGGACACTTTCCCCGTTTTCTCCAAATACGAGCCAACTCTCCAGTCCATGGTTTTCTATCTCCCCTTGCAGCTTTAATGGCTTCCATGGAGGCAGGAGAAAGGCCTGAGTATTCACATTGGCTGTATGCAACCATATCCGGTTCAAATCGTAAGTGAAGTGAGAGGAAGGGTTTTGGTATAGCTTCTAGAAGTTCCGAAGCTTTCTTTTCCAAGGACCTTGTAAGGCGTAATGCACTATAACAAGCTTGACAAAGTGCAGCTTTTGCAAACTGAGGATACCTACAAAATGAACAAAGTGTAAGCACATCATGTGTGTTCAGCAACAAACTTTAGCATGTGCATTGAACATCCATCTCAACACTACATTGTATGGCCATTAAAAGCAGCCACTTGAGCCTATTAGATTGAGTGGTTATTTCCATAACAGTTATGCTTTAGATGTGATGCATAAAAACAAAGATGAAAACTCTAGTTACAATGCACTACCTGTCCCTTCTCTGGCTCATTGCCGGTGTGAATGAAATATAATGGTGTTCCAATAGGAATGGAAGTACACTTTCAACGTAATCAAATTGGCCTTTGCGTTTGCTACAGTCTACCTGAAACGGTTCTTTTGATGCAATCTCTGGTGGCAATTCTTTAACAACTTTAACAAAGGCTTTAATCCGTTGAATGAAGTAATCGACATCAAATACATCTGCAAAGCCGCTGAGGTAAAACTAATGAGATTTATTGAAATGGTCTATAAACAACACTCAAATGTGATACATCAGTGTAACCAAGAAAAGAAAAAGAACTAGATCTAATAGAGTAATGAATCAATAAGCCATTAGCCTTTGCGATATATTACTAAAAGTAGAGCTCAATACAATTTAAAACTTTTATCTTAAAAAAAAAAAAATTCATTGAGTTTACTATATAACATAGAAAAAGAGTGATAAATAAGAATGTCAACCAAAAAGAAAATTTAAAATGACACGTGTACAAAAGGAGATTGAGATCATGGAAATAGTCATACATTCATAGTAGTGTTGTGTTCCTTTATCATGCTACATCAGTATAGTACATGCAACTACATGAAAAAAATGATTAGCCTGAAAATATTCAACAAAAGGAGAAAAAAAAAAGAAATACTTTTCCAAGTCATATCCAAAAAAACAGTATTACTTTGAAACTCAAATACAAGCCAAAATTTTGATAAATTTAAGATTTTAGAGAGAATTTTTTGAGAAGTTCATGTTTAAACCTTTGACAATAGAAAGTAGAAGTTGTTTACCATACACAGTGAGAAGTTCACGTTTAAACCTTTGACAATAGAAAGTACAAGTTGTTTACTATACACAGTGAGAAGTTAATGTTTAAACCTTTGGCAATAGAAAGTACAAGTTGTTTACTATACACAGTGAGAAGTTCATGTTTAAACCTTTGACAATAGAAAGAACAAGTTGTTTACTATACACAGTGAAGTAAACTTATATCCTCAAAAGGAAAAATTTAAATGAAATTACATGTTAGTCTGATGCATATTCGATCGATAAACAATGAAAATTCATTGCAGTCACAAACTACTTGGAACAGTTGTGTCCTTTTGTTTAAAAAAAAAAAAAAAACAACTTTCCCAATAGTATTTGAAACTGGGAGTCTCTAACAGCAAAAGATACTATTTTATATTGTTATTCAAATTAGACAACAAAAACCAATCTCCATAAATTGGTCATTCAATCCAATGTATGAAGAAATCAAAGAATAAATATGAACAAATTTTACCTTGATTCATTCCAATATGAAGCCACTTCAAACTTTGGCAAAACCAGAGTTGCATTTAACAAACGGGCAATGCCAACACCATCACAGAACTGCATATGTCATAAACAAAGACATTACCACAGCAGTACGTACAAACCAAGAATTTCTCACAGCCATAAGAATCTATTGTACACTCACATCTCGTCTCATCTGATTGAGGCCACCATAGCAATCCACACGAATATATCCATTATTCTTTTCTGGAAGAGCTGCAGGATTTCAACAAAAAACCAATGCAATTGTCTGCAATGAAGACCAATTAAAATAGACCCGGAATAAAAAAATCATAGCCTTTAACCCACAAATACAGTCTAGATAGAGCCGAGTCCCCCCCTCCCCCGCTCTCAAATGATAGCTTTATTCTTCCCAATCACATATCAGCCCTAAAAGACAAACCTGCGACATACAATGCAACAAATTGCAAGCAATTACAGCTTATATCATATAAATCATACCCTTTAACCCAACGTGAATACAATTTACAGTAACTCCAAAATGCTAGATTTATTCCCAACTACATGTCACAGAAACGACGGACAAACTTATGACATATAATTCAATAATTCCAAAACCATTTCCAAAATACCCTAAACCTTAACCTAAAACAAACTACAGCACACATGTATAACCCTATTTTAGCCAGAAATTCATTTCCCTTTCCTAATGTCGCTGAAAATGAACAGTTACAGAGAAATCCTAAACTATAGGGGGGAAAAAAGGAGAGAAAGAGAGAGTCACAGCAACTTAAGTAATTCATTCTTACAAACACACCCTGATTTCAATTCACATTTCAAATTTTTACCACTTCAAACAAATTTGGAAACTGCAATCGACAAGAAAAAGAGCAAAATTATACCATTAAGATGATGCCCTTGAAGCCACCATTTGCAAGGCCTCCAGACCAGAGCCCTTTTAACACTCCATATATCCAATTTCCCTCTGGATTACATACAAACATTAACAAATTAATCAAATTTGCATATATAATTAACATAAATTGTTGTGGGGAGAGATAAAAATTAAGAAAGGTATACTTACGAGGACGAATCTGAAGAGGAGAACAGTGAGGAAGAAAACGGCGGCGTTGGAGGGGAGAGTAGAAGGACAACGAAGATGATAGAGAAAGTGAAGATGGCAATGAATAATGGCTTAACGGACGCCACAATCATTTGATAAAAGAAACAAAGAATGAGCAGCTTTTAGCGCTTGTGGGGATCGTATCGAATCTGACGACAGATGGATTAGTTCGCGCGCAAGAGATGAAGATAACGGTGAGCCACCGATTACAAAATTACAAACGCAGCACCGACTGTCTATGTTATAACAGTTACTGACTGCAAAGGGTCGGGTCGAACCGGGCATCAATTGTAGAAAGCGAATGGTAAAATTTAGACCCTTTTTCACTAACTTTCATGAAATCATTTATTATTTTTATTTAAAAAATATTTAATTTAAAATTTACATAAAATATATCATATAATTAAATTTCAATCTCATTTGAAATAAAAGCAAACAAAATCACTCAAAATTATTTGCTCATGAATGAAATTGGGTATTTTTCTCTCTACTAAAAGAAAAAATAAAAAGATTTCATAGAGAAGGGACAATGGAAATCACCATTTTTTTCACTTGTTTTTTACTTATGACTTTCATTGGATAAAGAGGCTTTGGAAGAAACAATTTGACCTAAGTTCTGTGTTGGAATGTTTTCGCTTCCGCTTGTTGAAAAAGATCTGCATGCAACTGCCTTGGAACTTTGTTTCACTCACAAGTTGCTAATTGGTCACAGTGGCTTTTTTCCATGTGTGTCAGAATTATTAGCAGATACAGATAATATACGTTTTTACTTTGATCATTATGTATAGAAAACTGCAACTGAGGACGAGATCTTTGGTTGCTGTCAATTTAGCTTAAGCGGCTGATGCGACGTCAGCTCCTGTGATCACACAGCCCACACTAATGCTCTCACTATGTGTCTTAATGCTACTTGCCAAGATATGATGTCATGAAATCGACAAGTAGAATGCACTATTCTCTCATGTTTCTGTCTCGACATTGCATGAAAATTTTATTAATTAACAAGAATGATAAATATAAAATAAATACAAATTAAGAACTGCACAAATGGCATTGAGCTAATATAGCTGAGAGGATCGAGGATCTGCCTCGCGGTACACCTTATGATTTCAAAACCTAGCCACCGACCCTCTTCCACACCGTTGTAGCAACCATGCACTGCCATTCTCACAAAAACAGAATTGGAAAGCAGTTTTAGTAGCATCATCCTCCCATACAACATTATCCCACCAATGTCTGTGTGCTGTAATGACTACTTTACTGCCCCTTGCACTGCTAGAATTTAAAGGAAGCTTCTTAAGCAATGGGCATCCGACAACACCAATCTCCTCTAGACATGACAATGGCAAGGCTTTCCAGTATATACTCTTCAACTGTGGCAGATCCTCTAATTTCAAGACTTCTAGTTTTGAAAATAGAGTATGATTTTCTTCCTCACCCAATTTTTCAAAACTAATTATTTCTTCCAACTTTCTACACCTTGTAACCTTCAGGTCCTTGAGATTTGGAGCTCGAACTAGCCATGTCAAGTCTCGCAAATAAAGACATGCAGACACAGTCACTGTGTGAAGGCTATCAAAGCATTTCTTCCCCAAGTTTGCTGGGTTATAGAGGCCCCCAAGTGTGCCGGTTCTTGCTCTTTCAGTCATCATTAAGTCTACGTTCAACTCTTCTGAATCACCATAATGAGAGGTAATTTCTGAATACATGACACCCTCAAGAACAATGAGTAAAGCTTGAGTACAGCTTAATAATTTGCAGCTGTTGAGAAGATAATGGAAGACAAATGCATGTCTTATTGTGAAGCTCGATACTTTGAGATGTTCCAAGCCCTGCAATTCCTCTACATTTACATCACCTTTGTCTTCTACAGAACAAACTAAAGAACAACCAAACATTCTCAAAACTTCCAACAGCGGCAAACTAGATATCATGTGTCTTGGTATCTTTCTTAGGCGTTCACTCCAATCCAAGTTCAAATATTTCAACTTTGTTAACTTCCTTAACTCACAAGGCAGTTCTTCGATATACCCTCTTGATAGATTGAGATATTGCAATGAAACCAGTTCTGAAATTTCTGCTGGCAAATATCGTAGTCCTGTCATTGACAAGTCTAGAACAGTTAGCGCCTTCATAGATTGGAAGAAGCCACTAGTTATCATCTTCAAATTGCGATTACAACACATAAACAAACTCAGAAGTTCAGGGCATGTTGGCATTTCTGTCAGTTGCTCGATTTTGTTTTCCATCAATGAAATTCTCCTTACCCCTTTCCATCTCCCCATCTTAGGTGCTTTGAGCAATTGAGCACCTGCCTGCACCAAATAGCTTTCCTTTTCCTTTTCAACCTCACATGCTATCCAGATAGCCATATCTCGAATAACATCATGCATTTTGATCGAGCTCCCTTCATCTTCCAACAAACATGCACGAACAAGTATGCCAATGATATTGTACCCCTCGTTGAGTGAATCCAATTCATTATCACTATCATCCGGCCAGAAGTTCTCATAAATCCAATGCTCTACCAAGTCTTCCTTTGGAATTTTGAAGTCCTCAGGAAATAAAGTACAATACAACAAACAAGACTTAACTTTTTCATTAGGTAAGCAATCATAACTGAACTTCAAAACAGGAAACACTTCATCCCTCATACCTTGTAAATTTGAAGCAGATTTTCTTAATATCTCAACAGCATGCTTCCACTCTTGTAGTGTCTTCTTACAAGCCATGGCACGCCCAATCGTAATGAGTGCCAGAGGCAAACCTCCACATTCTTTAGCAACATCTTTAGCTATGCGAGGAATTTCTGGATTGGTGCAAAGAGCATCTTCCCCAACCTTGTCTTTAAACAATCTCCAAGCTTGCTCCCATCCTAAAGTCTCTACTTTTATCTTCTTTTCAGCATCCATTCTGCTACAGACTGCCTGAGAACGTGTCGTGAACACCACCTTAGACCTGTTTTGTCGTTTCAGAATAGGAACTCCAACTTCTTTAAGCTCGACCCGCTTCCATACATCATCTAACAGCAACACAAACTTCATTTTCTGCAATACACTGAAGACGTCTTCAGTTTTCTCACTAAATGTTTTATTCTTCCATTGCTGATCATCAGAAAGGCCTAATCTTTTTGCAATTTCGTCTTGAACTTTCTCAAGTCTCAAATCCTTTGATACCACCACCCATATCACAACATCAAAATCATGGGTTCTTCTAAGGAACCTGTTATTGATTTGGGCCAATAGGGTAGTTTTTCCAACTCCCCCCATACCACATATGCCAATAATTCCCACTTCTTCATCTATCAGGCAATTCCACACCTCATCTAACATATGTTCCAAGCCTTCTGTTGGTTCAGTAGGCCTTTCGATCACTCGTTCTCGTGTTTCCCTTTCCACCACTACCTTGAATTCTCCTTTCATTTTTAGAGCAACCACATCTTTCAATTTCTTGGCAACCCTTTTGCCAAATATGTAGCTGGATTTGCAATTCTTGGACCAACACCCTCCGAGACATAATTTCTCAGTTTCTTGTGGACCATGTCTAGTAAGCTCATCAACATCAGCTATCATTGTTTCCACCCTTGAAAGCCAACCTTGAACTTGTTCCAGTCGCTTCATTTGCCATCTTTCTTCGTGATGAAGTCTTTGCAACAAGTCGTCCTTTAGCTCCCTCAACTCTTGTGTTGCAGTCTGCAGGGCTTCAAGATTATCTTCAAGTTGGCAAATGTATGCTGCTTGTCCTGCAGTGCAATCCCAACACTGATTGATCAAGGAATCTCCACATTGAATCTGAAATGGGCAAACGTTCCCCATGGTTTTCAGAATTGGTTATTGAATGAAATCAGCCAGAATAAAAGCAGACGCCTGCAGTAATTTTTTCAACAATAATAGATAGCTGATTAGAATCAATTGCAGCAGGAGTCATCCAATTATAAGGTCAACTATCGTTTGGCCATCTAAAAAAAAATCTTTGTCGCAGTCATTTACTATTAATTAACTTTAGTGTGATTATTAAATATATTTTTCAATTAAATTAAATTTTCAAGTGATAATGTGGTAGCGGACGCTGATGAAACATACAGATTCAGCATGTGTGAAGTGAACCATCTCTTTCTATCTAGGCAGCTATGTGGGACCTAACTACTAAGTAAGTACAACTACATTTCTGCCTCATCTGCCTTCCTCTCAGGAGGTGGTTGGCAATCGACTGGTTAAGGACTGGTGAGGTGTCGATGGATCTCAATGGTGGAGCTGAAACATTTGAAGCTTCCATTTTCTTAGGGATTTCGAATAATAGAGAGGGTAATTTTATCAGATGGGATACTCGTTGAAGAGAGAGAGAGAGAGAGAGGATTGTGTTGAAAGAGAGGGAGATGGAGCAGCAGGGCAAATGGGGGCAAAATGGTAATTAGGGGAGTCAATGGTAGGCAAAATTGATAATTTGACCGAGTTAGTAAAGGTGAACATTATCAGTTCGGTTAATTTTGAAAGTATTTTTAAATCGAACCAAATCAAAAATATATAAAACCCAAATTAACCGGCATAATATTAATAAAAACTGAACCAGAGTAAAAAATTTATAAAATTGAATAAAAATAAATCAAAACTCATAAAAATTGAATTAAAACCGAATTAACGAAAGATTTCATTCAATGTTCATCATAAGAAATAAAAAATATTTCAATTATTAGTTCTGAAACATCATCGATAACATTAAAACAAATATTACAATAGCAACCTAATAAAATATAAAACATAGATATTTAAGCATATAGTGTATACCAGGGTTACATTATATGAAATTTTAGGTTTTAGTACAGTCAATTTTTTTCGGGTTATTCGGTTTCTCAATATATAAAAGCGAATGATCGAAAATCATAAATTTATTATCTTTTCAAATTAAATAAAAAAATCAAATAATATCGATTCGGTCTGATATTTTTAAAAGTTTGATCACCCATAAAGTGTTGGTGTATTGAGTCAAAATTTTCTAGAATCAACTGACGGAGACAGAATTAGGTTCATTAACTAAGCCAGCACCTATTAATCAAGTTAGGACTCAATTTTTTTGTTTGACCGAGAATTATAGTTAATGACTTTATTAATATTAATAGATATAATTATAGTACTAAAATAATACAATGTTTTTAAATTATCAAATTAAAATTACCATTATATTTGAGCAGGCAAGAATAAAAGAGTAAAAAAAAAAAAAAGTCATGTGCATCTTATGTGTAACTAACACTTTCAAAAAAAACTGTTTAGATTATTATATTATAATTAACAATTAATTATTAGATTAAATAAAAATTATTTAATAAATTATAATTAATAAAATAAAAAAATAATTTTATTAAATTAATAAATTATTTTAATTATTATTAAAAATATTATTAAATTTATATTCACGAAAAAATGTGAACTCTTTGCAAGTCCACACATTTTTTGGAAGAGGAATCCAAAAACCATTGAGCCAAGAAAATTCTTTAGTCTTCTCTGTCCTTTTCTATTCTTCTTTGATGCCACTTTGGTTTGGTTACGCAATTGACCTTGAAACTTCTTTACTCTTACAAAATGCTAATTGTTCCATGATGTTGGCAATGACACACATAATTAGGTTCATTACAAAATATCACTGCTATTTTCTTTAAAACAAATATTACTATGTAGAAATAATCTTAGACATAAAGACTAAAATCATCCTTGAATTATTTTAAAAGATTTAATTAAAAATTAACTATCATATTAATTTATGATATAACTCTTATTTTTAGTTTATTTAAAAACAAATTTGACGTGTGCCATACAAAAACTATCTCAAGCGTGTGAATAGAGAAAAAAAGAAAAAAAAAAAAAATCCAATGAGAGTGAATATCGGAGTTTATCTATATATATATATATATACACACACACACACGGCTAAAACTCGTGCTTCACTGCGGTTTATAATCGAAAGTAACATATTCAAATTTATAGAAAACAATAAAAGAGAGTGTCTATAATAGTAAAGACAGAGCATAATATTCGTAATTCATACATGTAATGAAAATGTCAGTACATTAAAGACTGCTAAGTTCCTTAGTTTGTATAGGTGGGAGCTTCATTTATATGGACAAAAAGCAGCAAAAAATAATAAAGAATTCGATAGCAAATCAATTAGTTTAGAAGAGTGGAAAATAGAAGTTAATGTAATTACTGAGTGCGCATTTTTTATAAATGTAATTTGAAGTCATCAACTGCATCTTTAGAAGTTATGGCCGATGATGTTGTTGTTTCGCCAGACTAATCAAAGAATGTGATGGTCCAGAAGACTTTTCTTTTTTTTTTTTTTAAGGGTGAAATTAGAAAGAATGATGTTGGAGTGTTGAGGGAGAAGCTAAAGCTAGTAGAGATTGAATTTGATCGTTAGAATTAAATAACTTGGTAAAACTCTGAATGATATTTGAGATGTTTCATTAGTTTTCATGCTCATAACCATTTGAAAAATTTTTGTTAAGCCATATATTCGAGTCATGAAGAGTGAAATTGAGTTGTTATCCCTTAAATTATGAACCAAGCTATTTGCAGGGACCCTAATCACATTTGTAGCCAAATGACTGAAAATCAAGAAGGAAGCATTTCCAGTTGGATCATGAACTTTTAGTTCTAATTTGCACCTAAAAAACAAAGGCACTAAAACTAGGGAGATGCAAATAAGAATATAAACATTAAAAACGTGTGCACAACAACAAAGCTAGCATAATGTTACCAAAAGATCAAGACTTCTTTTAGCAAGCCACATTTGTATTACATCAGATGGTATCATTATAATTTTGGATGCTGCTTTTATAATTTGAGCAAACTTTATACCACCAACCTGTTGACATCAATGCTCTTGATTTTTGCAACACAGGTGAATTATGCTCCCTGCAATGTACCAAGAAAAGGTATTTATGAGTGTGGCAAAGCAAAGAGGTTCATAAGCAAAGAATATATCATCAGACCTTGTCTACATGAATATCCAAATCTAAAAGTTTTGCGACCATTTTGCGATTGACTTGCTTCTCTTCTTTCAGATTAAAGAGTTCTTGAGTGATAGACATTATTCTCTCTCTTTTTTTAAATGGACCTTTGAGACTGTGCACATCAATTTAGATAAGATTTATCACATGAAATAGCAGTGTAAAAAAGTAAAAGAAGTGGATTTCTCATTGCCAAAGGCAATGATTTTGGGAATTTTAGGATTAACGAATTAGATCCATAAACATCAAAAGCGCAAAGCCTATGGTCAATGTTGTTGAGGCGGGTCAGAGTTGGAATGGGTGCAAGCTGGGCTTCTCAGAGCTTGGCCCAAAGTCATAATCATCTGATTAGTGAAGTGCAATCATAACCCTCCCATTGGAGATAACGCCAGCAAACCCTATCACAGCTTGTGGAAACACACATGGATAGCAAAATGAACATCATCATCTCAGCCATTCAAAACTCATTTTCAGCCATCCACATAACCTCCTATAAGTATGAGATATTTCTTTTTAATTTTTGGTTAAGTACCGCTGCTACCAACCACCACCATCTACTACCCATTCCCCTCCATAAACGATCCTTACACGCAGACATAAAAAGGGAAATGTTTGTAGAAATCTACATGACTTGTGCCTTTACTTTTTTTTTTTTTTTTTGAAAAGAGGAATCAATTTCATTAAGCAATAAAATCTGTGAGAATACAATCCCTCAATAATAGGAGGGACATCCTCTATAAGAACAACGTCACTATCTAAAGAAATCGCATACTTTGCTGGAAGATGAGCTGCCAAATTGCAAGATCTAGAAACACGAGAAAAGCTTGCACTCATAAATCTCTTACTAGCCTCTCGAATGTCCCCATACAATAAGCTCAAAGAATTCAAATTGCCAAAAGAGTTACGAATACCCCGAAAGACCAATTGGGCATTTAATTCCAATGTTATACAATTAAAACAAAAGTCCCAAGCCACCTCCAATGCGTAGACAACAGCTAGAGCTTCAACAGACTCAACATCCTTCACATTGCCCAGCCTTTTGCCTACAAACCACATTATAGCCCCTACATGATCCCTAATAATTACCCCCAGCCCAACAACTCCACCATTCTGAATGAAGGCAGCATCTGTGCTAATCTTTAAGGTACCATATGGCGGCGGATTCCACTTGCACACATGAATACATGCGGAGCTGTTAAGGTCATTGGATGCGACATCTATTAGCTTCTCATGTGCACAACAATGCATTTGAGCAAACTGCCTTGCACATTGCAGCACCTCGAGTACATCACCCCTCTATTCAAATGCACCACCTGATTTCTATCATTCCATATCATCCAAAGTACCATAACGAAAAAGCCAAAATCATCCCAACTTAAACATTTAGAAGTAATTGAAATCCATGCATTTATATTATTTCTTGGGAGTTGATCAACTCGCAGACCGAGAGACGAGAAAAGCCACCAACCTTTGACCCACGGGCATTCTATTAGTGCGTGCTCAATTGTCCCAGTAGTTGAATGACACCTGGGACACAGTCTCCCCCTCTTCACCCTTTATTCAACAAAACGTGGAATGATATGCATCATAACTCTCCATAAAAAAAAGGCCAATTTTCGATGGTACATTCAATTTCCATACAAAACCCCAGACTGCATCCTGAGAGTCATATGATGAAGCTGATACGGAAGACGAGACACGAAGATTCTAGGCAACATATTAACCACATTTAACACTATATTTCCCATCTCTAGTGTGACTCCAGAATAAGCTATCTGGGGGGAGTCCATAACTGATGAGCAGGGAGAGGATAGTATCATACTGAAAAGGGAGAAAAGTGTCCTTAATCACTGAGATTCACCAACATTTGTTCTCAGCATCAATCAATTCATTAACGGTAGCATCCAATGGGAAATTTTTAGGAACCAAAGTTTTGAGCACATCTGACCCAAAAAGCCGATTATCTTGCCAACCTCCAACTGAGAATGTGTTCCCTATCCTCAAACATATCCCCACTTGAATTATATCTTTCACTCCCATTAAACTGAGCCAAACGAAACTTGGTTGGAAACCTACATCCGCGTCAATGATAGATTTGTGCCTAAAATATTTTGCTTTAAACACCTTTGCAAAGGGAGTCATCAAGAGACATTAGTCTCCAAATCTACTTTGCAAGGAGAGCACGATTGAAATCAGTTGAGTGCCTGAACTCCAACCCACCTGCCTTTTTTGATGTGCAAAGTCTATCCCATCTAACCCAATGAATTTTCCTGCTATCACTACCACCACCCTACCAAAATATGTTAATCATCATCTGGAGATCATCACAAAAGGTACTCAGAAGAAGAAAACAACTCATAATATAGCTTGGAATGGCCTGTGCAATTGGCTTAATAAGCACTTCCGTCCCAGCACGCGATAACACTCTCTTTCCACCCTTTCAATTTTTTCCATAGCCTATCCTTCAAGAAACTAAAAGTATTCTTCCTCGATCTCCTTATGATTGTTGGTAAACCTAAGCATTTGAGGTGTTTACCAACCTCCTGTACACCAAAACTTGGTTTTCAACTCCTCCCTAATAGCCCCTAGGACCCCAGTACTAAAAGACGCTTCTGACTTGTCATAGTTAACCCGATGCCTATACTCCTTTTCGTAATTCACCAAAATGGATTGCACCATGTCAACTTCATTTCTGGTGGCCCTAAAGAATAGAATGTTGTCGTCTGCAAAGAACAAATGGGACACCTTAGGGCTCCCATGACATACTTACACTCCATGTAGCTTATTTACTCGAACTGCTTCTCTTAACATTGCTGAAAAACCTTTTGCACACAATAAGAAAAGATAGGGCCAAATAGGATCCCCTTGATGGAGTCCTCTACTGGGCTTAAGAAAGCCTTTAAGTTGTCCATTAATTAGGAATGAAAAAGAAGCAGTATGAATACAAGTCACAACAAAACGTATAAAATGTTGTGGAAAAGCCATTTTAACCATAACACCTTCAATATAGGTCTACTCAACCCTATTATAGGCTTTGTTCATGTCTAACTTTAAAGCACAACACCCTTTTTTACTCTTAATCCTATGCTTCACAGAGCGAAAGATCTTAAATGCAACCAACGCATTATCAGTAATCAATCTACCAGGAACAAAAGCGCATTAGGATGGATGAATAACAGAAGACAGGGCACATTTAAGCCCATTTGCCAAGACTTTGGAAATTAGCTTGTATAACACATTACACAGACTAATTGGTCTAGGATCCTTCATAGATTTAGGCGACTGGGTTTTTGGGAATAAAGTAACAAAGGTATGATTTAAAACAGGAGGCATATGACTAGAATTAAGGAGATTAAGCACAAGATCAACAACATCATCCCCAACAGTATTCCAATATTTTTGAAAAAATAAAGTAGCATACCATTTGGGCCGGGAGACTTATAGGGATGCATATGTTTTAACGCACAAAAGATTTCCTCCAATGTGAAGGGATTTGACAAACTCTCAAATTGTTCCGTGTAGAGAGCCGTATCAATAGCACTCAAGGCGTTATCCATACCTACTGGAGAGGAGGATGAGAACAGCTCGGCATAATAGTCAAGAACAATTTGTTCCACAACAGAGTCTCCCTCGCACCAAACCCCACCCTCATCAAAAAGACCAGCAATAAAATTCCGTCTCCTTCTGGCTGACACTTTTTAATGAAAGAACCACATTGCTCCTTTTTTATAAGAAAAAATATTAGGGAAAAACATAATTTTGAGGCACTATTCTAACCCAGCCATAAGGCTTTTCCTTTACACCTGATATTTTAGGCGCCTCAAAACTAGGTGAAAAAACCCAGAACCTCAAAGTACAGTGATCAACCTACAGAAGCAAGAGAACGATGTACATGGTATAAATTCATGACTAGAAATATGGAAACAGAAGCATTTCTTTATGTTCACAATCTAGCAAGAAGACTCATTTGTTTCTCTGTGGCCATTTTTGCAAAGCTATCAGCGATGTCATTCCTAGAGCTTGGTATATGCATGATCAATACATTCTGTCTGTGGCTAACAAAATCTTTTATCTTTAAAATGAGATTCCATATGAGGTAAAGGGCTTGACCTGGGAATACACTGTTGATGAACTCAATGGCCATTGAAGAATCAGATTCAATGATGATTTTGTGTATCAGGGAAGAATCAGCTGTGAACAAGCTTTCCATATTGCCATGACTTTAGTTTCAAGAGGGTTGGAGGCTTCGCAAGAATAGGAGAAAACAGCCTTAAAAGCTCCAGAAGAATCTTTCAGAACTCCTCCTATGTCTACTTTAGATAAATTTTAGTTGAATGAACAGTCCACATTCCATTTGACATCTGAATTGGTTAGAGGGATCCATTCCAAGTGTTGGTCGTTGGCTATAATCCTCCCTCAGGCTTTGATTGGATTAGACGACACCATGATTTGGTCAATAGACACTGTGAGGGTGTCGTTCACAGTTTTGAACCAATAAACAGTTCTTGTAATTATAGTCTCAAACAAGCAGTTTTAGTTATTATCGCATTTTTAAAAACACAATCGTTTCTTTTGTAGCCAAATAGACCAAATTGCATAATAGAGTACCAAAATTTTGTCAATACCTGACCTTCGGCATAAGCAGGCCATGGATTGAGCTCTTTAAAAGAAGATGGTGATGTCCATGATACACCCCACCACTCAAAGATTTTGCACGATAAAGTCCATATTGATTTCCATATTAAAAATAGATGGTCTATTGATTCATACGTAGAGGCGCAAAATGGGCATATGTCTAAGGATCTGTCAATGATCCAAAACTCGTCATTGCCCTTGATCTTTGCCTCCACATAACCTCCCCCTTTTTTAATCCCTCATCAACAAGCCCCCAAACTTCACGCTTTTGTCTCACCAACTCCTCACTATAGCCCTACTTTTCAGGCTCAGACAGTACATGAATATGTCGTTGCACCTCTTTACCAAATACTTCAAAAGGTTGTTTTATGCCACTCACTCAAAGCATTAGCACAAGTCTTCAATTTCAAACCTATCAAACTACCAATACTACCTGATGAGGGTGAGCGCCACACACTACTAATAATCTCAACACATCCCGGCTCATTTGTCCACATAGCTTCGAAGCGAAATATCCTAGCCTTCCTTCCCTGTTTCGCAAATCCATCCAGTGATAGGATAATCAGATTATGATTTGAGGCCACCTGACACAGATGTTTAACTTTTGTTTGTGGATATAGTTATTGACAAGGAACCTATCAAGCCTCTCTTCGACAAACTGATCACCCATTCTCGCATTATCCCAAGTAAAACCATAACCCAAAAAACCCACATCACGTAAACCGCACGTATCAATAGTATTCCGGAAATCATCAATCAATCGGCTAGGCTTAGTTCTACCCCTCGTTTTTCTGAATGATAAGCTATTTCATTGAAATCCCATGCAACCAAAGGAAAGGAATGTGATGTAGTAAGCGACTTCATAAGTTCCCACGTAAGATTTCGAAGGTTTTCATCTGGCCACCCGTAAATCCTTGAACCCCGCCAAAGCCCCTCACCCTTCTCATTGCTAACTGAAAAGTCAATACAATGAAGAGAATACTTCTTAATATCTACTGTAATGTCCTTTTTCCATAGCAGCATAAGTCCACCCTTCCTACCATCAGAATTCACTACAAAGAAATTGTAAGTATCAAAACTACGTTTGATTCCAGCAACCTCGCTGCCTGACAGTTTAGTTTCCATCAAGAACATAATCTGGGTAATGATCATGAACATATTGTTTAAGCGCTCTAACTATCCAAGGATTACGCATTTCTTGGAGTTTGAATAATTACTTAACTCATGAAATGGACTAAAATTTATTTTTTTATAAAACAAAAATTTTCATTTAATTAGAAAAATAACGTAGCCAATAATAATAATAATAATAATGAAAAGGGCTAAGAATTATAAATAATTACAAAATTACCATTGAGCAAATCAACCATAGCAATGTTGGTTCATTCTTATTTGAGGTCATTAATATACATAATTTATCTTTGTAAGAAAATATAAATATAATAAAAATTGAATATATAGACTAACAATTAAATAGTCCCTAAAGATAAATTTATTTACATTCTATAGATCATATATTATACTTTTATGTAATCAAATCATTATATACTTTGACACCTTTACTAAATACAAATGCCTAAATCTACCACTTGGCTCTTTAATTTTTTCAAACTCTTAAGTACTTTGGTAGTGTAAATAACACTACTACCTAAAAAAAACCTGCGATATTTTAGCAGAGCTCAAGCCGAGTTCATAAATAACTCTTTGAATTCTTCCTGCATCACTCGAATTTATAAACTAGTTTTCATCAAACATCCAATGAAGCAAAAAATTTTTTTCCGTGTTATCAATACTCTTTAGCTTCAAACGAAACAGAGAGAAAATTACTCTCAATACACCGAAGGTTCTAAAACGAAAATAGATAAAAAAAAAGATAAAAATTATAATAATGATTAAAAGATCATATATCCTCTCATAGTTTTCTAGAATAATAAATTATGCAAGCAAACTTCAACAAAAAATAAATAAAAACATAAAAAAAGCATACTTATCTCTATCAACACTATTCAAAATAAGCATGACCATGAATCATATTTTATTTATGATCATATTTTATTTACTAAAGGTTTAGAAAAAATGAATCAAATAAAGTTAAAACAAAGACTAGAACCTAATAAAGTACTATTATTCAGTTAAGGTTCATACAAAAAAAAAAAAACTTCTAAGTAATTTTTGCTCCATAATTGGATATTATACCTAAACTAATTTTTTTTATGTTTCTTTATTATTCAAGATGGTACAAAAGGGAGTTTGAAATTATTAAACTTGAGATTAAATTATTGAGTTGTCTTTAAGAATAACGCATGGTATATATTTTATTCATATAATATTTTAATTGCAAATATAATTTAAATTAAATACATATCATTAATTACATAAGGTTTTGGTTGGTAAATTCGAAAATAGAAAAAAACATGAAAGAAAGTGTAAGATTTCTAGAACCTAAAATATATTTTTTTATCATGAAAATTTTGCTAAAATAAAAAAACTGATATAATTTAAATTAAAATGTAGTTTTAACTAAACTGCAACAACTATAATCATAAAATAATAACAAATATGAACATTATGATAGAACTTATTAAATATAATAAAAATATATTTGTTGAATGAGAAGAAGAAAATACCTTAGTAGAAAGAACAAAAAGCAAATGGCATATGTGGGAACAACTCATATATCAAAGATAGATAAAATAAAATAAATTAATAAGCCATAAAAGATTTATCAACCATACTAAATGGGAAAAAAAAAATACGATTCACTTTAGCAGAATGATGGGTTAAACATAGATATTCTGTACTTTAAAACAGATTGTAACACCTTAATCCACAGCAAACTTAGTCCTTTGGTATAGTTTAAACTACAAATGGTCACTTTCAAAGTTTAAAAATTGAGCACTCTTATTTTCATTTTTCTCAAGCAGCGTACAAATATTGATAAATAAATCATTAATATAGCTGAAATTGAAACAATGTATCATTCAAAAAATATTTTTCATAAAAAAATTATTTTTCATGAAATAAATAAACCCTAAAGTAATTTGGTTTTCCAAGTGTTAGTGAAAAAGTTTAAGAAATTTATAAAATTAATTTTGTCTTTTAATCAGAAAATTTTTGAAATCAAACAATAGGAGAAAAAATTATAGAAAATAAAAATAAATTTTCACAGCTGAACAGGCCCCAAATGTATTTTCCCTACCAAACAGGGGTTCTAAAATAATTATAAGCTGCCTTCAATATTAAATTTACATCACACACAGCTCTCCATATTAACCGATCAAGATCCACATAAGCACACAACATGTCTTCCATAGCCAAAGTAATATTAGGATAAACAAATTTAAAAATCATAGGAAGGCGTTTGATACAATCAATGCAATAATCTAAAACTAAATCAGTTAAGTGTTTCTATTGCTGCAATACACACACATATATATATATATCAATTTTCAAATTTATTAAAATTTTAAATAGTTGTGAATATTAAATTTTAAAAATAGAAGCACACGTAAGTCTACTAATAAAAAAAAGCTCATATTTTAGGAAAAAGATAATACAAATGTTATCAAATTAATTGAATAACATATCTCCTGCCTAAAAGAAATAGATTTTTTTTTATGAAAAAGGAATATTACTTAATTAATAAAGTATTACAATATTAAGGTATTAAATCTTATATAATAATAATCATGCATGATTATTTTAATCTCTACGACAATTATAATAATACCGTAAGACTGTATTTTCATAAAAAAATGTTAAATTCATTTATAAATATCAATAATAAGTAATGTAAGATTTACTATCATACTATTGTACTTTCATAAACAAAATTTAAAATAATTCATAAATATTAATAATAAAGGCAACAATCCTAGTTTCAATGATTGGACCGTACTAACGAGAAAGTGATACTCAGTATTCGACTCCTTTTTTAAAAAAAAAAAAGAAAAACGAAAAAAAGCAATTGCTTCCATCCAATATTTATTTTTTTTTTTTTAAAAAAAAAGCAAATGCTTCCATTTGGTAAATTCGTTATTTAAAAATAGTTCATCTGGGAAAACTAAAAAAAAAAAAAAGCCAAAGGCTAGAGTAGTGGTTATGGCTTTCTTCGAAAGGGTAAATCTCTCTTTCATATCAAAATGAAATTTAAAATACATGCAAACATATCCATCTTTTAAAATTAGAAAGATTGAAAATAATTCGTAAAAGAAATGAAAATAAGAAACAGTGAATGTCTCTGAAACATAATCAAATGGCAAAAATATTGAAAAATACATAAAAGAAGTCAAATAAACCATACCTTCTCACGCATCTTTATCGCAGGTGTATTTGATGCTCTAACAAAAAGATTCACAAAGTAAGCCTTATGCTGCAAAAAGAAAATTGTAATTAGAAAGATTGTGAACTAATAAAAGTAAAAAAAAACTATATATAATTTGCAAGTGACAATTCAGTCAAACAAAACATCAAATGCCGCATAATTTGTGCCCAAATCAGAAAATCATGCAACGATAACAGGTGAAGAGAAACATCTAAAATTTGCTTAGGAGCTTTTGGTCTACATCAATTTGCCAACCCAAAGTGAATAGAAAACAATATAAACTTCAAATGTATGTGGAATGCAATACAGATAGAAAGAAGTGCGCAATTAAGCACAAGTTGAGGATTATTACCCTAGAATGCAATACAGCTAGGATTATTGCCAACCCACACAACAGTGGCTAATTAAGGAAAGGTGTCGTAATTTCAAATTACCTTTTAAAAACGTCCAGAATTTCTCTGCTCAATTTTTGTCTCATATTAAGCATAAAATATGAAGCTCTCATTTCGTTAAAATCTACAAAATATGTAAGTAAATTTCCTTTGATTTCTTGGTTTATTCATCTCAATCTCCTAATATAAATTACATAGTAGCATATCTGGCACTTCTCAACTTGAAATTAAAGGGAGTAATTGATATACAGTTGGTTTAAGTTTTAACGACTAATTAGCAAGAGATATCTTCTGCATAATGAATTATATAATTGAGTGTGATTCTACTCGTAATCTAATTTATATAAGTAAATATTTTTCGAAATCAAATAAGGGGAAAAAAAATCTATTCAACACCAAAAGACAGTAAAACACAAACCAGCATTTACCTAAGAGATGTTCATTTTTAATATTAAAAATTACATGACACATCTTACACAAAATCTCGCAAATTTAAGAAGAAAAAGGAGGTGGAAGAAGTCTTTAATCTACACTTAACACAGGTAATAAACTAAAGGATCGCACTAAAAATAAAGGAAAGAATATTAATCTGATGAAGCTCTAAAATAAGGAAGAGCGAAAACAGAGAAACCTTTTCTACGTATTTTTGTGAAACCCTAAAATTTCCTTAGCTTTACCTTTGATCTTCAAATCGCATTCACTCTGTACTTGCATGAAAACCTTAGACACACGCCCACCTCCATGAACTCTTATACAAATTCTTTGTTCTTGCAAAACCTAATAACCCATAACAATAAAGTGGTAGCTTTGTCATTTCCAACATGGGAAACCCTCAAACCTTAGATGATACAGCTGCAAGACTATAATTCTTCCATGGGATATGCTATTAATTATTAGTATTATAATATGATGGATTCATTGTTACGTTTATGTAAGTTTCTTTATGTTTGCTCAAGCAGCCTGCAAATTTCAAGATTGATTACTAATAAATAATATTCATAATGGCACAAATTTCCAAAGCATTGGCTTATAATATTGTTTAGAAGAGTAACTTGTTTGTTTAACATTTGCATTTGTTTTTTAAAACTACATTTTTTTTTTCCTTCTGCACTTTTTGTTCTATTGCTTGAATCAACATGGGAATCATCACCAAATATCTCATTTCCCTGCCATATGATTTCCTTCTTGTTTTCTGGAAATTACTGAGAATGTTGAGCTTTCTTTTTTTTAATCTAAATCGGTTCTATGATGGGCAAAACGTCTCAATGAATCTAATCTGAAAAATAACCCTATTTTATATTTAAAATAATTCCACCCAAATGTGTAATATTAATCTATCTATCGTCGTATATAATTCCACCCAAGTGCGTAATAAAACAAGGGCATGAATCCCTCATCTTTTTCTTTGGAAAAAAAGAAGGCCGACAAACCTACTTTCCATTTATAAGTAGTGGGCTGGGCTCACAATGTTTGGATCCATTTTTCATGTTCAAAACCATATGGGCTTCATCAGCCAAAGAAGAAAGAGATCACTGATGAGTACAACCTCCAATGAGATGGACCTTGGGATTTTCGAATTCGAGTGAATCAATCACTTCCTATTCGGCCGTCATGGAGTTGCCCCAATGGTAAAATAGATCCAATCAACTCTGCTACGCATTTTCAGATTAAATCAATTTTTGATTATATTTTTTTCAGATTGATTTAGATCATATCACTTTAAGTTGCAGGTTAAATTCAATCATTGAATCAAAGAATGTGTAACAAAAAAATTCAGATTATTTTCAAGTTTCAAATAAGATTAAATTACTTATAATTTTATTTTTTATAATAAAGAATATGATTTTGTTTTTAAATAAGATTTATATTTTAATAATTCAAATCTAGCCGTTCTTGTTGATAGATGTAGTTCGAGTCAATTCAAATTAACCGTTAAATCAAACTAAATTTGACTCAAAAAATTTTAAATGATTTCAGGTATAGATTGATCGAGTTTGAATTATTTTTTTTTTTGGAAATAAATTCAAAGTAGATTACATAAAAATCAAAATGGTTATAAACCAAAAACAAATAACCAAATAAATAAATAAGCAAAATAAATTATTTAATGATGTTACATTGTAATTAAAATTAAGCTTATGTATGGCATCGTTATTGTATAATTTTATTTTTATTTATTCAATTACAATTTTTTTGTTTTTAATTTTTTTAACTACTTACTAAATTAGTATAATTAGTATTATTAATTCAACAATTATTGATACAACTTGGTCTAGTTTTTTTGTCTCAAATCTATCACTAACAATAGCAATATTAAACATGCTGTAAGCTGACAAGTTCTCCATCACTCTCAATTCGATGCTTTTTTCCTTTTAGCAAATCGTATTCATAAGCTTATTCTATGAACGTTACCTCAATTTATCAATTTTCTTTTTTTCTTTTCCTTTTGCAGCTTCACATGACAACTTTTGGTGTTAGTGCATACTGACAAGGATGAACGTGG
>CATIWR010497760.1:0-53660 GCA_949677035.1 Omphalea diandra | reverse complement strand
TCTCCTTCTTCCTCTTCTTCACTTGGGCTTTCATCCCAAGTGGCTGAAAAACTTTTCTTCTTCTCCTTGTCCCATCTCTTTTTCTTCTTCAATTTGGGACACTCATACTTGATGTGGCCTTGCTTGCCACATTCATAACAGGTGACATCATTAGATTTCTCTCTTAGACTAGGAGTTGTCTTCTTGAAGCCTTTTCTTTCATTTCTTCTTTTGATAAACTCTTTTGTCGTCCTTGAGAGCATTGCTAGCTCCTCTTCTTCCTTGTCACTTTCTTAATCATTCGAGGCGATCTCTACCTCCTTATCTTTTGGCGAAGCTTTAAGAGCCATGGTTTTTCTCTCTTTTTCTAGTTTATCTCCTTGGCCTCTTAGCTTTTTCATTTGCTCATCTTTTTGTAAGGCTAACTCATGAGACAAGAGTTTGCCTATCAACATGTCGGTTGGAACCTTTCCAATCTCCAGATTAGACTCTTGTATGCTACAAACTCTAGCACCAAATTTATTTAGAGGAAGACTTTTAAGGATTTTTGTGTTTACATCATCGATAGTGAGAGCTCTTCCAAATTTCTTCATATTGGTGACAATGAACAAGAGCCTATTTGTTATTTCTATGATGCTTTCATTGTCCTTCATCATGAAGAGTTCCCATTTAGTGACATACATCTCTAAACAACTTGATTTGACTAAAGTTGTGCCTTCATGACAGTTCTCAAGTGTCTTCCAAATGGCATGTGTTGTTTGACAATGTTGCACTCTTCTAATTTCTTCTATAGAGAGTGAGCTTAGAAGAATGGTCATTGTTATCTTGTTTTTGCCATTTGATCTTTGGTGAGTTTCAACCTATTTTTCCCTTGGGATTAATTCTTCATTACCATCCATAACTCTGATGGGTGGCTTTCATTCCTTGATGACCACATTTCAAAGGTCTACCACACTTATGTCAAGATAGATTTCCATACTATACTTCCAATGAGTATAGTCTATTTCATCAAAGTGAGGCTTAAGTTATGAGTGGATTCCCTTTTGTGCCATGATCTTTGTTCACCCAATGAAGGTTTGATTATGACATGAGGCTCTGATGCCACTTGTTGGCCCTAGGCACCAAGAAGGGGGGGGAGGGGAGGGGGTTGAAATAATGTATAAAAATTAAAATAAGAAAGGGAAAAGATAAATGAGCAAAAAAGAAGTACAAGATTTATAGTGGTTCAGGTATAAACAACCCTACGTCTATTCCCCAATTCTTAGAAATTGGGTGTTCCATTATCTTTCAAAGGTGTTTTCAAGCTTACACCAAACTTTTACACGTGTTTTGAAGGCTCACACAACAACCTATACTCTTGTGTTTTGAGGCTTGCACAAACAACCTTTACACTTGTGTTTTTACAGGCTCACACAGTAACCTCTTTTAGTGTGTTTACAGGCTCACACTATAACCTATTACAATTGGTGTTTATGCTCACACCCAACAATGATTTAAAGAATAGAAAAGATTGAGCAAAATTGCAAGAGTTTGGTTACAAAGTTATCAATTCTCTTGCATTTACATCTGTTTGGTGAGGTATTTATAACCTCTCCCCACCAAAGAGACATTGCAATAAAACTGGTACAAAATCTTTAAAGTGTACTAGACAGATTTTCGCATTAAATGCTTGACAGTCTCAATTCGCGTTCGCTACTACTCGCTAGTGGTCGTGAAATCCAAATTCCATATGGAAAACCTCGTTTGTGTCTAACGGCTAGTCCACATGGCAGCTTCTCATTAGTTCACCAGGAAAATATAGTCGTTGCCTTTTACCTGCTCTCAAAAGTAGCGGTCACAATTTTTCTTGTATAGGTCGTGACTAAGGAAGCAAATTCGTCTGCCAAAAATGTTCATCTTCTTCTTCAGGATTCACGGTTGCTACCAACAAGTTCCCATCGCGACTTTTGTCTTCCAACGATTACCTGGGACACTTGTCAAGCTGTGGTTGTGTACTTGATTCCCTCATGAGTTGCTTCGAAATTCGCAGTCACTATTACGGCATGACTCACACAGTGAATTTGTCTATGACTTTGGCTTTCCTTTCTTTAAATTGGTCGCTGCAGAGAAGTGGCTTGCGAATACATTTGTCCAATTTGTCAACCTCCCTTGGTCTAGTTCATGGTCGCGATATATCAAGTTGCGGTCGCGAATTAGGTTTAACCACACTAGGCTAACAATTTTGTCTTCATTGCTTCTACTTCTTCTCAATTCTCTTAACACCTAACCTTTCCTCCAAAATTTCTCAATCTCCCACCAATTCAACCCCCTTCTTGATGTATAAGAGCCAACAAGTGGCATCAGAGCATCGTCTCAAAGCTTAATTGTGTGAGAAACGATCATGGCGCAAGAAGGAATTTACACCCATCTCAAGCCTTATTTTGATGGATTCGACTATACTCATTGGAAGTATAGGATGGAAATTTATTTGGATAGTGATGTGGTGGATCTTTTGGACATAGTAGCTAAAGAGTGGAAACCACCTACTAAGGTGGTGGATGGAATGATGAATTGATCCCAAGAGAAGAGTGGGTTGAAGCTCATAGGAGATCCAATGGAAGAAACAATAGACCAATGGTTATTCTCCTAAGCTCCATGCCAAGAAAAGAAATTGGAAGAGTCCAACATAGCCTCACAGCTCAAGGGATTTGGAAGGCCTTAGTAAACTACAATGAAGGCACTACTTTGGTGAAGTCTAGTAGGCTTGAAATGTATGTGATAAAATATAAGTTGTTTATGATGAAGAAGAATGGAAACATTACAAATTTAATAAATAGGCTCCTTGTAATTGTCACAAGCATGAAGAAGTTTGGCAGAATTCTCACCAATCATGAGGTAAATTCAAAAATCCTTAAATCTTTACCTCTTGAAAAGTTTGGTGCCAGGGTTTTGCAGTATCTAAGAGTCAAATCCAGAGATTAGGAAGGTGCCAATCGATGTTATAGTAGGCAAGCTTTTAACTCATCAGCTAGCCTTGAAGAAGGATGAAGAAATGAAGAAAATGAGAGGATAAGGAGACCAATAAAAAAAACCAGAAAAAAGAACCTTGGCTCTCAAATCTTAAACCAAGGAAAAGGAAGTTGAGGTGCATTCAAGTGAAGAGGAAAGTGACAAAAAGGAAGAGGAGTTGACTATGCTTTCAAGAAGAAAAAAGGAGCTGATAAAGAGAAGAAAAGAAAGAAGAAGCTTCAAGAAAGCAACTTTAAAAGCCAAGGAAAGCTTCAATGATGTTATATGCTATGAATATGGCAAACAAGGCCACATCAAGTATGACTGCCCTAAATTGAAGAAGAAGAAGAAGAGGGACAAGGAGAAGAGGAAAAGCTTCAAAGCCACTTGGGATGACCGCTTAAGTGAGGAGGATGAAGAGGAGGAAGTTTCAAACTTATGCTTCATGACACAAGATGATTCATCAAATGAGGTAAGTTCCTCTCCCCATTCTTATGTAGAATATAATGAGTTAGATGATGTAGATGATGAACTTTTAGAAGCTTTCACCTTGAGATATGACAAATACAAGTCACAAATGAAATCTTATAAGAAAAAATATTTCAAGTTAGAGGATGAATTTAAATCCTTGAACAATCTTTCAAGTAAATTGAGGACTTCAAATGAAGAACTCAAAAAATCTATTGAGAGTCTTTCAAAATCATCTTCATCCCTAAACTCCTTGAGAAAGGAAAATGATTCCTTAAAGGGTGAAGTCATTGAGCTTAGAAATTCTATTTCTAAGTTTCACAAGGGAAAGAAAGCTTTAGATACTCTTATTATATCTCAAAGACCTCCTTTAGTGAGACATGGTCTAGGATTTAATGGAGCCTCCTCATCTACACCATCACCTACAACCTTCATTAGAGCCTCAACACCTCAAACATCTTGCATTGAGGTAGTTGGTAGGAAAAGTGCTCAAAACACTAAGCCACCATTGCCCCAAGGCAAAGGTAAAGCACCTCAAGGCTCAAAGCCTACTCCAAAGAGGCCAAATCATGTATATATTTACACTTAGAGGCATGCTCACCTAAACTCACATAGAAAATTCACCTCTACACTTGATCATACATGTTCATGCTCACATTCACATCATCTTAGTATGAGAAAAATTCCCACTCATACCAAATCCATGTTTAGGAGGAAGACTCATAAGTATAGACTCCAATGCCACTATTGCATGAAGTTTGGTCACATAAACATTCATTATTATATTAGGAAGCCACACCTTAAGTTGAAGGATCCTTCTAGGCCTAACCACCTAAGACCTAAGTATGCTTGGGTACCAAAACAAAAATGACTTATTTGTGTTGTGTAGGATTGTTTGACAGCCACCAATGAGACAAATGATTGGCATGTGGATAGTGGATACTCAAAGCACATGATGGGCAACAAGAAGCTATTCATGGCCTTAAAAGAGAATGAGGGTGACAATATCACATTTAGAAACAATGTCAAGGTTAAGGTAATTATCATTGGCACCATTGGTAAGAATGGTTATTCTCTTATTAATGATGTTTTACTTATTGATGGATTGCAATATAATTTGCTTAGCGTAAGTCGATTATGTGATAAGGGTAATAAAGTCACCTTTGACCTTAGAGAATATCGAGTTACTACTTTAGTGGATAAAAAGGTAGTCTTCAAGGGTAAAAGAAAAGGCAATACCTACCAATCTTTCAAGTGTCTTTTGTCACTTAGCAATAAAGCTTGGTTTTGGCATAGAAGACTTAGACATAAAGCTTATCAAAAGAAAAGCTAGTGGAAGGTTTTCCCAAGCTAAAGTTCTTTAAAGACAAGACATGTGGACCATGCCAAATGGGAAAGTAAAATCAATCTTCTTTCAAAGCAAAAAATGTTGTAAGTACATCTAGACCTCTTCAACTTATCCATATGGACTTAATAGGACCTACTAGGAGTGCTAGTTTAGGTAGAAAATTTTATGCACTTGTTCTAGTTAATGACTACTCTAGGTTCACTGGGGTATCCTTTTTAGCTTATAAGCATGATACTTTTGATGCTTTTAAAATTTTTACAAAAGAGTTCAAAATGAAAATGGGTTACTTCATTTCTTCTATAAGAAGTGACTATGGAAAAGAATTTCAAAATGAATCTTTTGAATCTTATTGCTTAGAGAATGAGAATTTTCATAACTCTTCAACTCCTAGAACACCTCAATAAAATGGTGTTATAGAGAGGAAAAATAGGACACTAGTGGAGATGGATAGAAATATGCTCAGTGAGTATTCATTACCTAATTACTTTTAGACTGAAGCTATCAATACTTCTTATTATATTACAAATCATGTTTTCAAAAGAACCAGTCTTAATAAAACCTCTTATGGGCTTTGGAATGGTAGAAAGCCTAAGTTGTCATATTTAAGAGTGTTTGGATGCAAGTGTTACATCTTTAATACTAAGGATAATCTTAGAAATGTAAGTGTTACATCTTTAATACCAAGGATAATCTTAGAAAATTTGATTGAAAAACAAATAAAGGTGTTCTCCTAGGTTATTCCACCACTAGGAAAGCCTATAGAGTCTTTAATAAGAGTTCTATGGTTGTTGAAGAGTCCATAAATATTGTATTAGATGAATCTAGTAAACTTAATCTTGGGAAAGGTTCTCTTGTTGATAATCTTGTAGGAGACTTTGAGAAATTGGAGTTGAAGTCAACCACAAAAAAGGTAGATTAAGATCATGATGAAGGCAAGTCATTAAGAGAGGAAGTGGAACCTCAACATTAACAAGTAGAAACCCCAAATCAAGATCTTCCCAAGGATTGGAGATTCTTCAAGCATCACCTAAAGGACCTAATCATTGGTGATACATCCATCTATGTAAGTACTAGATCTCAACTCAATTCTTTAGATAATAATCTTGCTTTTGTTTCTCAATTTGAGCCAAAATCTATTGATGAGTCTCCTGATGATGAGAGTTGGGATATTGAAATGTAAGAGGAACTTAACCAATTTGAGAGAAACAATGTATGGGAACTTGTTCATAGGCCTAAAGAACACCCTATTGTAGGTTGCTAATGGGTGTTTAGGAATAAGTTGGATGAACAAGGGTTCATCACTAGAAACAAGGCTAGATTGGTTGCTAAGGGATATAACCAACAGGAAGGCATTGACTATCATGAAACCTATGCCTCCATAATAAGATTAGAGGCCATTAGGATTCTTTTAGCATATGCATGTCACATGAATTTCAAACTTTTCCAAATGGGTGTTAAAAGTGCATTTTTAAATGGTATCATTAAGGAGCAATTTTATGTTGAACAACCTCCTAGTTTTAAATCTCATATCTTTCCAAATCATGTTTTTAAATTGAATAAAGCTTTGTATGGTTTGAAACAAGCTCCAAGAGCTTAATATGAAAGGCTAAGTTCATTCCTTTTGAAAAATGATTTTCAAAAGGGGAAGGTTGACACAACTTTATTTGTAAAAAGGCAAAATCATGATACACTGATTATGCAAATATATATTGATGATATCATTTTTTGTGCTACTAATGAATTTCTTTGCAAGGATTTTACTAAGTGTATGACTAGGGAATTTGAAATGAGCGTGATAGAAGAGCTCAAATTCTTTCTTGGCCTATAAATCAAAGAAGGCATTATCATCAACCAAGCCAAGTACATAAAGGATATACTCAAGAAATTCGGCATGGAAGGATGCAAAGTAGCAAATATACTAATGAGTGCTACCATCATATTACACAAAGATGAATTGGGTAAGTCAGTTGATAAGAAGAGATATCAAGGTATGATTGGCTCTCTACTTTATCTTATCACTTCTAGACCTGATATAATGTTTAGTGTATGCATGTGTGCTAGATTTCATTCTTGCCTTAAAGAATCTCATTTTAATGCTATTAAAAGGATTTTCAAATTTCTTCATGGCACATTGCATCTAGGTTTATAGAATCCTAGAGATTCATCATTTAATCTTATAGGTTATTCGGATGCGGATTATATCGGTAGTCTTCTAGATAGAAAGAGCACTTCAGGAACTTGCCAATTCATAAGAGAATGCTTAGTGTCTCAGTTTAGTAAGAAGCAAGTTTCAGTTACCTTATCCATCATTGAAGCAGAATATGTAGCTACAGGTTATCATTGCATCCAAGTTCTTTGTATAAAACAACAATTAAAGGATTATGGCAAAGTTGTTGATCACATTTCCATGCGATAACATTAGTGCAATAACTCTTTCAAAAAATCTCATCCAACACTTTAAGAGCAAACATATAGGCATTATGCATCATTTTATTAAAGATCATATCAAAAATGGTGATGTAGTGTTGGAATTTGTAGACACTAATCATCAACTTGCAGATATTTTTCACTAAATCTCCCAATAAAAAAAGATTGAACTTCATTAAGAGAGAGTTGGGAATGCTTGATGGAAGCTCCCTAAAGTGAAATTTGGATCTTTTAGATTACTTCTTATGTAATGTATTGTTCTTGATTGATTGATTGTTATATGTGATGAATGTGTAGTGTACCTCTTTGGATGACTTAATTCTTTGTGAAATTATGCCTTTTTATGCCAATATGCATAAATTAAACATCAATATATTAAATGGATCACAACTTAGAAGATCAAACTCTATCCTTTCTCAATTACTTTTCTTACCTTGTAATTCGTTGTTGCTCCCTTCTCCTTCACAGTCACGACTTATGGGTACTAGTCATCAGTTTGTCAAACCATCAATTTGTGGTCGCCACTTTTAATCTCCACCATGAATTTTTTCAAAATTCAAAAGTTTTGATAGTTGAGCATGCCGATTCCTAAGGATTTTTATCCGTTACTCAGATATTTCGTAATTAGCAGTCGCGACCTATTGGTCGTGGTCATGAATTTGAGTAACTACCATGCATTCAACTGATTTGACTGCTAACCATTTACAACCTTTTATTAACTAAATCACTTCATCTCTTTTCATTTTTACTCTCAAAATCTTCTTCCAACTTTCTCTCATCTATAATTGGCCCTAAGAAAGCCTCAAGAGCATAAAAAGACAAAGCTGTAGCACAACCATCTGGTCCTTTTGCCCTTCACGTGATGAAAGGATCACTAAGGAAGAGAAAGATCGGTACAAAGCTAACTCTTCTAAGATAATCTAACCAAACAAAATTCCCTCCACATTTCTCATTAAGTCACTTGGGATCAAAGATGATATCCATGTCTATCCTTCAAATTTGGGGTGGAATGAATTCATTTTCTATGAAGAACTTGATTAAAAGGAGATAATGCAGGAGTTCATGTGGACCATAACCTTGAGTCGGAGAGCATAATCAAAAGCAGGTCAGTATGGGTTGATATTTAGAGCCTTTGGGGAACCTTTTTTCATTACCTTTGAACAACTCTCAAATCTTTTCAATCTTTAAGTCAAGGATGACATTTTGTTCATTATCTCTGCTTTTGATATTATATACTCTGAGTTTTGGTTTGAAATTTCTTTTGAGACCAAACACGACCCAAAGACCTACCTAGCCAAATTTGAACCCTACCCAACTGGCTTCTTTATCGTATCATCACCTTTTCTATTAACGCAAAGGGTGATGGTAATGAGAAGGTTTCTCAAAAAAACCTTGCCTTCCTTTTCTGCTTGACTAAAAAAAAATTAATCCAAACTGGCTGCTACCTTGTGGATCAATTGATTCACATAAGTACAAAACCAAAGAACCAAATTCTTCTTCCCTCATATGTAACTACTATCTACTGTTATGTAGGTGCTCTTAATAAGGAAAATGAAAAAATCCTCACTAAGAAGTTTTTGCCATCCCATAACTTTCTATACCTGCACTACCTCATTTAAGCCAAGGCAATTCACCCTGATTCATACACTTATACCTTAGGTGCTTTTGGGGTAAAGAAGTTAGAGACTTCCCAAGCCTCAAAAAGGAAAAAGGCTAGTCATTGAAGAAGGTGTTTAATCCATTCCACCTCCCTAACCTAAACCCAAAGCCAAAATCTCTCTCTCTCCACAGTCAACAAGAAGCTTGACAAGATGATGAGGGTGATAAAGAGAAGATTTCTTCTGCTCTCCCACCTCTATAGTGATTTGGTAGATCTTCAGAAGAAAGTGGTGTTGCCCCTTGCCACCTCTTTGATTCTGAGGATTGGGAGGATACTCCTGAAGAAGAGGATGATGAAGAGGTTGAGGAGGGTGATAAAACTCAAGGTGGAAGAGCAAATGAAGTGTTGGCCTAGTACACAAAAAAAAACAGTTGAATTTGAAGGAGATTCAAAATTTTGGAGAAAGGGCAAGGAGATTAGATGAATAAGAAGGAGTAAAGAAATAGTACACAAGAAGTTTATAGTGGTTCAGGTGTTAACAAACCCTACATCCACTACCTAATTCTTCACAATTGGGTATTTCACTCAATTAGAATGGTGTTTCCAAGCTCACACCTAACTTGTATAATTTGTATTTTATGGCTCGCACATAACCCTTACAATTTATGTTTTTAGGCTCACACAAAACCTCTCACAAGTGTTTTGGATAGGCTCACACTTTAACATCTTACGAAGGTGTTTAATGCTAATACCAAACAATCAATATCACATAAACAAGAATGAGAAGAATGAGTAACAAATTTGCAAGAGTTTAGTAAATGAAATTCTCTTGCTTTTACATATATTTGGTGGTGCATTTATAAGCAACAACCACCAAAGAGACATTACTCAAACATTATCAAAAAATCTCCAAGTTGTGTAAGGCAGATTTTTGATGAAATGCTTGTTAGATGGAAGTTGTGGTCATGACTGGCATTTCACGATCGCAATTTTTCAATTTATGCTGGGAAGCCTAAAATCACAGTAGAGAACTCGTTTTGTGTCTAACGACTAGTCCACGTATCCTTAACCCATTCGTCAATCAAGAAATATAGTTGTTGTGTTTGACCAACCAACCAAAAGTCACGACGGTGATTTAATTTCCTCTTAGGCGCGACTAAGACTGCGAATTAGGTTAAGAGTTAGCCTAAGCTTCCAAAACTCTTATAAAGGTTGAAGTGTAAGCCTGTCTAAAATACTTGAGTGAGGTTTTATGTGAGCCTAGAAACACAAAGTGTAAAGGTTGTGTGTGAGCCATAGAACACAAATTGTATAAGTTAGGTGTAAGCTTGGAAACACCAATCTTAGTTGAGTGAAATACTCAATTGTGAAGAATTGGAAAGTGGATGTAGGGTCTGCTAACTCTCGAACCACTATAAATATCTTGCTTCATTGCTTCTACTTCTCAATTCTCTTAACACCTAACCTTCCTTCTAAAATTTTTCAATCTCCCACCAGTTCAGCCTTCTTTCTTGATGTACAAGGACCAATAATATTTTTTTGTAAATGCAAACACTGGCCATATTATCACATTAGGTCCTCAATCCTTAATGAGACTAGATGTCATTGTTCTTGAAGGTGATTTAATAATGAAGATGATGATAACTAGATTCAAGAAGAATTTGATTCTCATAAGAGGCCACCTCTAACTGGGGATCTCTAAGTGACACTAAAAGGTGTAAAAACTCTCGGTGAGCTAACATTTACTAAAAACTAAAGCTAAATAAGAAACAAGAAGTTCAGGCTACGATTGAAGGTTGCCTCAAGCTATTATGAAGGGGGTTCGTATCCATGAAGCAAAAATTGATGCCTTCACAGTCAAGGATCACAGAGAAGAGTGTGAGCTCATAACTATGTTAGTGCTTTAATTACTACTTATTTAGTGAAGAGCACATAGATGACATTTCTTGTATATAGTTATAAAATCTCAATGATGATATCATGAATATATTTTATGACAATAATATTATGTCAACTCTAAAATTATGAAAATTCTTTATTGTCAAAACTATGATTTTATCACAAAAAGTTCATACTTTCGCTTTTAATTGTAAGTAATTATCACAAAATTTTATTTCTTGCGACAAAATTATAGTCATTAAATATCTTTTATGAAAAAGTAAATTTGTCATTATTAATTTATTATGAGAGTCTCTTTTGTCATTAATATATTTTGTGACAATAATATTTTGTCAACTTTAAAATTGTCAGACATTTTTTTTGTGCCAAAATGATGATTTTATCAAAAAAATTTCATATTTTGGGTTTGACTTGGAATTAATTATGACAATTGGACTAGGTTAGTTAAAACTCTCTTTTGATCTTGACAATGTAGATTAACATATTCTACCATCAATTTCAAGTGTTGATTTTGCAGATTTTTAGACAGATTTGCATTGAAAGTTAAATGGAAGTCTAAGTTTCAAAGATTGCAAGTAGCATCCTAATTTGGGCTCACAAATTAGGATATTATGACCGCTATCTTGCAAAAGATTAAATCAAGTTGTAACAAACGGTTTCGCAGTGTGTATTGTGTGCACTATCGCGATCACAAATTTTGCATTTGTTTAGAGGGAATAAAGTCCTTAAGCAAATTATGCCAAGTGTCCTAAAGAATGTTTGGAAAATTGAAATTTGTGAAGGTGAAATGTTGGTCATGACCTTGAAATGTTGAAGCAACATCTTCATGTCAAATAGAAGATTTTGCGATGACCGTCACGTCCAAAGGAAGTAAAATCACGAACGCAAATTTCACTCTTGCTTGAGGCACATAACAATAATTTTTCTCGGAGAACCAATGGTTGTGTGCTACGTGGACTAGCGGTTAGATACAAATGAGATTCTCTATAGTGAATCAAACAAATTTAGTGCAATATGAGAAATTGTGACTGCGACTGCTTAGTCATGACCGCAAACACTATCTGACAATCATTTAATGAAATATCTACCTAGCATACCTTAGAGATTTAGACATAGTTTTGTATGTAACATCTCTTTGGTGTTTGTTGCATATAAATACTCCACCAAATGGACTTGAATGTAAGAGCATAACCATTGATTGTGCCAAAATTCTTACAAAGTCAATTCTTATAACTTTATTTCTTTGTACATAGTTTAGTGTGAGCTTTAAATACCTAGGGTTTGGGTTTAAGAACGAGCCCTTATATAGAAAACTCTTATTTGGGTTTAAGAGTGAGCCTTAGAAAACTCTTGTATAGGTTTGGTGTGAGTTGGTGTGAGCCTAAACACTAGGAAGAGTGTGAGCCTTGGGAAAACACTTGTGAGGTTTGGTGTGAGCCTAAACATTAAGTTGAGTGTGAGCTTGTAAAATACTAATGATTTAGTGAAATACCAATTTGGTAAATTGGGGAGTGGATATAGGGCTGGTTAATACCCGAACCATTATAAAACTCTTGTGTTCATTCTTTTTCTACTATTTCTCTAATCTTGTATTTATGTGAGATTCCTATAAAAGTTTAAATTTGCCACCAATTCAACCCCCCTTTTTTGGTGCATAAGAGCCAACAATTGGTATCAAAGCTAAGTCTCAATTGTGTGAGAAAAGATCTGTGGCACAAGAAGGAATCCACTCTTATCTTAATCCCTACTTTGATGGTAATGATTATGTTCTTTGGAAGCATAAAATAGAGATCTATCTTGATAGTGATCTCATTAACTTATGGGATTATATACTTGAAGAGTGGAAGCCTCCAATAAAGACAATTGAAGGAGTAGAGGTGGCAATTAGAAGAGAAGAATGGAGTGAAGCACATAAAAAGACAAATGGGAAGAACAAGAGGACAATGGCTATTCTCTTAAGCTCCATGTCATTAGAAGAAATTGGAAGAGTCTAACATTGCCAAAATGTATATGCCATATAGAAGGCATTAGAAAACTATCAAGAGGGTACAACTCTTATGAAATCAAGTAGGTTGAAGATGTATGTAACAAAGTGAGAGCTCTTCATGATGAAAGATAATGAAACATCACCGACATGACAAATAGACTCCTCTCTATTGTCATAAACATGAAAAAGCTTGGAAGAATTTTTACTAACTATGAGGTAAACACTAAAATCCTTAAATCTCTTTCATTGGATAAATTTGGTACAAAAGTATGTACAATTCAAGAGTCCAATTCAAAGATTAGGAAGGTACCAATTAATGTTCTCATTAGCAAGCTTCTTACTTATGAGATGGCCCTCAGGAAGGATGAAGAAGCTAAGAGGACAAAGAGATAAATAGGAGAAGAAAGCTCTTACCTTCAAAACTCAAGAAAATGATTCAATCTTAAATGACTCAAATGAAAGTGACAAAGAAGAATAAGCGTTTGCCAAGATATTAAAAAGGACCAATGAGTTTATGAAAAGGAAAAGAGAAAGAAGAATCCAAAGAAAGTCATCTTCCTATTACCACAAGGAAAAGAAGAAGAGTTTCAAGGCTACTTAGGACGATGATTTAAGTGATGAAGAAAAATATGAAAAGAAAAGAGGAGAAAATGACACTTTAAAAGGAGAAGTCATTAAATTTAGGAATTTCATCTCTAAATTTCATCCTCTCTTGATTCTCTAAGAAAAGAAAATGACACTTTAAAAAGTGAAGTCATTCAACTTAGGAATTTCATCTCTAAATTTGATAAAGGGAAAGAACTTTTGGATACATTTATTATATCTCAAAGACCTCTTTAGTGTGATTTGGTCTAGGCTTCAATGGAGCCTTTTCATCTACATCCTCTCCTACTACAATCATTAAAGCATCAACACCACAAATTTCTAGTATTGAGGTCATTAGGAAGAAAGTGCTCCTAGCACTAAGCCACTTGTGCCTAAAAGCAAATGAAAGGCTCCCTAAGGCTCAAGAGCCAAGGCTCAAAGAGCAAATTATGCTTACATCTATAACAAGAAGCATGCTCAAACACACATTCTCTTCTACTCCTCATCACTCTTGCACTTGTATACACTCTTAATACCAAAGTATGAGAAGGCCTCCTACTCATACCAAAGTTGCGCATAGGAGAAAGACTTATAAGTCTAAACTCCAATGTCGTTATTGCATGAGGTATTATCACATAAAACTATTTTGCTACGTTACGAAGGCATACCTTAAATTGGAGGACCCTTCCAAGACTAACCCACAAGCACCCCAGTATGCTTGGGTACCAAAGCAAAGTGTTTGATATTATAAGATGGGGACTCTTTCACCAAATTCTCAACATGGAAAATCTAAAGGTGAATAGAGATTGCTAATAAAGAAGAGATAAAATTTCAAATGGTTATTAGGTATCAAGTAATTGATACTAAACTTGTAATGTATTCCTTACTTCCTATATTTTTAACTTGACATATTTATGCATATGTTTATGGGAGTTTTGTGCATTTTATTGCTTAATGTAACTAAGTGTTGATATGTTTGATTTGATGTGATTAATTATGTGATGAGTTGAATCAATTCATTTTATATTTGAGGTTTTCTATATTTCAAATGTATAAATTAATCATTATAAAATTAAGTTGATCACATCTAGTCTAGGCCAATTCTTTTTTCTTATTATTTTTTTAAGTGTCTTATAATTCACGACTGGAATTATCCCTCCACAGTCGCTATTTATAGGTCAACCTCAAAAATTTACATCTCTACCATTATGTTGTCACGATTTTAGATCGCCACCGTGAAATTTTTCAAATTTTTTGACTATTAACTTTGTTGATTTCCAAGGAAATTTTATCCTTTACTTAGAAAATTCATAATTAGTGGTCCCAATAAGGCAATAGCAACTGCGAATTTTTGAAACCACTGGCATCATTTCATTTGACATTTAAATGGTGCCTATTTTTCATTTAATGCTTTTGTTACCATTTATTCACCATTTTTACTTTCTTCTCTGCCTATATAAGCCATCTTCACACCCCTCTATTCTATTTTTATCATCCTCTTCATCAATCCTCACCTCTCTTCTCAATCTCTCTCAAATTCTCCTAATTTCCACTCTCATGGCACCTAAAAAGCTTACTAGAACAGAACAGGGTAAGCCAATCAACCAACCTCAAAGCTCTCTTCTACTTCATCTATTGAAAAGGATCACCTAAGAAGAAAATGAGAGATTCAAAGCCAAGACTAGCAAAATCATCCAAACAAAAAAATTCCATCCACTTTTCTCCTTGAATTCTTGTCATCAAAGAAGAGATTCATGCCTTTGTTTCAAACCTTAGCTGGAATGAGTTCATATTCCGAGATGAACCAGGATATGAAGAAATCGTCCAAGAATTTATGTGCATGGTAACTCTAAGTCGAAAGGTTAAATCAAAGGCAAATATGCATGGGATGGTTTTTAGGGATTTTGGGGATCCTTACTTCATAACCTTTGTTCAACTCTCTTCTATTTTTAATCCTGAAACTGGAGATAACATTCCATTCATTATCTCAACTCTTGACATTAATTATTCAGAATTTTGGTCTAAAATTTCTATTGAAACTAAACACGACCCAAATCTTCTTTAGCCAAATATATCAAAACCCTTACAAATTGGCTCATTCATAGAATCATCACATTTTCCATCAATGCTGGGGATGATGGAAATAAGAAAGTTTTCCAAAAAGACCTAGCATTCCTTTGCTATCTCACCAAAAACAAACCAATCCAAATAGGGAGATACCTTGTGGATCTACTTGAGTACAAAACCAAAAAGCTAATTTCCCTTTCTTTCTCACATCATAACCATTTAAAGGTTTGTGGGAGCTTTGAATCACGAAAATGAAAAATTCCTCACTAAGAAATACCTCCCTTCTCAAGACTTCCTTGACTTGCCCTACTCGATCAATGCCAAGGCCATCCATCCTTACACATATGTCTACACCTTAGGATCAATTGGGGCAAAGAAGCATGAGACTACTCATGCTTCTAGGAGAAAAAAGGCTTGTGATTGAGAAAGTTAACATAGAGCCCATTCCATCTCCTGAGCCAAAGGAAAAGCCTAAATCAAAATCTTCTTCCATCTTTCTCTCTCTCTCTCCTCAATTAACAAAAAACTAGATAAAGTGATGAGGATGCTTAAGAGAAGATTTTTTCTTCTCTCTCACCTTCATAATGATTTAGTAGATCTTCAAGAGATGGTAGGCCCAACTCTTTGTTATCATACTAACTTTGAGGAATAGGAAGACAGCCAAGAGGAAGAAGAAGGCTAAAAAAAAGAAGGAGATGAGGCAAAAAGAGGAAGAGATGAAGAAATTGGAGATAATGACGACAATGATGACATATCTCCTATATTCTAGTTTTATACTTAGGCTTATAATCCTTTTTTATTTGTGTTCATTTAGCTTCCTATGTTTAGCCTAAGTATATGATCAAACATCTTTTGTTTGACTTGTATTCTCTATTTTGTTGAATATAATCTATGTTTGAAGTTTGTTCCCTCTGTAGTTGTTCAATGTTATTTTTGTTTACATATTATTATACTTATCCCTATAATACAATTGTCCTCTCATTTATATCTTAACAAAGGGGAGAATGAACTTGCATGTTACTAATTAAGAGGGAGTATGAATTGAGGGAAGCATTTCAACAAGTTTAAATTGTTAAACATTGTTAACCATCTCAACTTCACACTCTTGAAAAATCAATCTAAGCTATCAAAATAAAAAAGGGGGAGATTGTTGGACTAAGTTAGTCAAACCTAGGTCAAAACTCTTTTTTGATCTTAACAATATATATTGATATATTCTAACATCAATTTCAATTTTAAGTGAACTTGCATGTTATTAATTAAGGGGGAGTATGAATTGAAGGAGAGCATTTCAATTAAGTTTAATTGCATTTTAACAAGTTTAAACTGTTAAACATTATTAACCATCTCAACTTCACACTTATGCATTCTTTATCCCTTGCAAAATTAATCTAAGTTGTCCAAATCAAAAAAGGGGAGATTGTTGGACTAGGTTAGTCAAACTTGAGTAAAGACTCTCTTTTGATCTTAACAATGTAGATTGATATATCAATTTCAAGGGTTGATTTTGCATATTTTTAGATAGGTTTGCATTAGAAGTTGAATAGAAGTCTAAGTCTCAAATATTACAAGTGGCATCCTAATTCGTAGTCACGAATTAGGATATCGCAACCACTTTCTTACAAAAGATTAAACCAAGTTGTAATAGATGGTTTTGTGGTGTATGTCATGTTTACCATCGCGACCATAAATTTTGCATTTGCTTGGAGGAAATCAAGTCCTCAACTAGATTATGCCAAGTGTCCTAAAGAATTATTAGAAGATCAAAATTCACAAGGGTGAAATGTCGGTCGAGACCGCAAATTGTTAAAGCAACATCCTCATGTCAAATAGAAGATTTTGCAGTTACCATCACGTCTAAATGAAGTAAAATCATGACCACAAATTTCACTCTAGCTTTAGGGACATAACAACTATTTTTCTTAGAGAATTAATGGTTATGTCCATGTGGACTAGCTTTTAGATACAAACGAGATTCTCTACTATGAATCAAGCAAATTTAGTGCAACATGAGAAATCACGATCGCGAATGCCTACTCACGACTGTGAACACTATTTGACAATCATTTAATGCAAGATCTGCCTAACATACCTTGGAGATTTAGATATAGTTTTGTATGTAATATCTCTTTGGTGGTTATTGCCTATAAATACTCCATCAAATGGACTTGAATGCAAGAAAATAACCATTGATTGTGCTAAAACTCTTGAAAAGTTAATTCCCATAACTTTATTTCTTTGTACATAGTTTGGTGTAAGCTTTAAACACCTTGGCTTTGGGTTTGAGAGTGAGCCTTAGAAAACTCTTATTCGGGTTTGAGAGTAAGCCTTAGAAAACTCTTGTATAGGCTTAAGTGTTAGCCTTGATAAAACACTTGTAAAGTTTGGTGTGAGGCTAAATACTAGGTTGAGTGTGAGCATTGGGAAGCACTTGTGAGGTATGGTGTGAGCCTAAACATTAAGTTGAGTGTGAGCTTGTAAAACACCAGTGATTTAGTGAAATATCCTATTGGTAAATTGGAAAGTGGATGTAGGTTAGTTAATAGTTGAACAACTATAAAACACTTATGTTCATTCTTCTTCTATGCTTTCTCAAATTTTTTTTATTTATGTGAGCTTCCTCTAAAAGTTCAAATTTGCTACCAATTCAACCTCCACTTCTTGGCGCACAACGACTAATAAAAATTATACTTTATAGTGACTTATTAATCGTCACAAAAGTTAATTTTTATGACAAAATTAATTGTCACAAAGTTATTTTTATGACAAAATTAAATTGTCATAATTAATTGTGTTGTTTTTGTCACAAAATAGTTATTAAGAAAAGTTTGTTTTGACACATTCAATGACCAATTAGTTTCATCATAATATGTTAATTGTGACAAATTTAACATTTATTGTGATAAAATAATTTGTAGTAAGAAGCCAAATTTCTTATAATGCTTGTTTATACCTCAGGACATTTGGAAAGACTATAAATTCATTATTTAGCATGTCTTTTATTTAGTTTTTATTGTCCTTTATGGTGTTTTAAAGACTTACGATCCATATGAATTACAAACTCTTTAGGCCAAAAGTGTTGCCATGTTTGCAAAGCCTTAACTAATGCATACATCTCTTTATCATAGGTTAGGTATTTTAACGCAGGCCAATTAAGTTTTTCACTAAAATAAGCCATTGGTCTTCCTTCTTGCATCAAAATAGCTGTAATGCCAAAACCTAAAGCATCATATTCAATTTCGAACATATTAGCAAAGTTAGGCAAGACTAATAAAGGTGCATTAGTTGATTTAAACTTCAACAAAAGACTTTATTGTGCATCTCCCTACTGAAAACCAACACTTTTCTTTATAATTTTAATTAGAGGTGTCACAACTGTGCTAAAATCTTTAATAAATCTTCTATAAAAACTAGCTAAATCATGAAAAGATCTTACTTCACTTATTCTTGATGATTTCAACCATGATAAAATTGCACTTATCTTCTCCTCATCAACTTCTATTTCATCTTTACTTACCACGAAACCTAAGAAAACAAGTCTACTAATGCAAAAGGAACAATTTTTAAAATTAACATATAGCTTTTCTTTGCACAAAATATCCAAAACTAACATAACATGTTATATATGCTCTTTCAAAGACCTAGAATAAACAAGAACGTCATTAAAATAAATAACTACAAATTTGCCTAGGTATGCATGCAAAATAAGGTTCATCAATCTCATAAAAGTGGTAGGGACATTAGTTAGCCCAAAGTGCAAAACTAACCATTCATACAATCCATATTTAGTTTTAAAAGCAGTTTTCCATTCATCTCCCTCTCGCATTCTAATTTGATGATAACCACTTTTTAAATTAATTTTTGAAAACATGCATGCATCAATCAATTCAACTACATGTCATCTAACCTAGGAATTTGATGCCTATATTAAATAGTTATCTTATTAATTAGTTTACAATCAACACATAATCATCCTTTTTAGGTGCAAGTAAAACTAGTTCGACACATGGAATCACACTCTCTCTTATAAACTCTTTCTTCATAAGCTCTTCAACTTGCCTTTGAAGTTCCTTTGTCTCCTCAAGATTCATTCTATAGGCTGGCCTATTTGGAATTTGAAAGCCTAAAATAAAGTCAATTTGATGCTCAATACCTCTTAAGGGTGGTAATCCGTTAGGCACCTCTTTGAGAAATAAGTCTACAAAATAATGTAATAAAGAAATAAAACAACTAGGAAGAAATTTGGTTAGATCACAATCAAAAGAAAAATAAGATAAAATGTAATTCTTTATACAAAAGCATAGCCATGTGTGTTTTGGCTAGTAAGGCTTTCCTCACATCCATTTTTTTTACATAGAAATTCCTTTTCACACCCTCTCCTTTTGCATGACACTCTATTTTCTTTTAGGCATCCCCTCTTTGCTCTCTTTTTTCCACTCTAACCTCACACCCTCTTGGGTTTTTTGATAACTCTCATTTTGTCATGCTAATTCTTTTTTTCTCATTTATGTACATTTTCTCTCTTTCTCTCAAAATTTTTTTATCTTCACAAATTTGTGAAGGCTATAAAAAAAGATAGTACAATGTGTTTGTCTCTAAAATAAAACTCATATACATTAGAAAATATCATATTGTCATAGACACCCCAAAAACATGTGGCTAGCTTGCATAGGAATATCACACAAAACCTTATCTTTGTACTTGCCCATTGAAAACAAAATTCTTACTCGCTTGGTTACTTTGATCTCACCACACTCATTTAACCATAGTAAGTTATATGGTTTAGGATGTTCTAAAGTTGGCAATTTCATCTTCTCAATAATGCTAGTACTAGCTGCATTAGTACATGTTATACTAGGTTGGTTAACCTTAAGTCTTGGACCTCTTTTGATCTTGACAAAGGAGATTGATCAATTCTAACGTTTCCATTAAGTGTTGTTTTGCATAATTAAGTTAGAGCTTCAATTGGAAGTTGGATGGATTTCATAATCTTCAAGAAAGCAAAGTTCCTCCAAATTTGCAGTTAGTGATCTGTAATTCGCGATTGCGACTTAGCTCAAGATAAGGTGAAACAAGGCTAGACAGATTCATGGGCATCATCGCTACCTCGACTCATCCAAAGATGGGAGTGTCAAAGTCACAGACGAATTTGCGGTCAATATCGCGCCTTAGTCGCGACCACGACTTTCATAATGACTGAAGAGGGAACCAAGTCCATAACCACAGTATGCCAAGTGCCCCGAGAATCCATTGAAGAATAAAATTCATGAGGGCGACATTATGGATAGCAACCGCGATTCATGAAGACAAAAATTCTCCTTCAAACAGAAGAATTTGCGTCACAATCACGCCCAGTACAAGGACTGATCGCAACAGCAACTTTTATGGGCAGTTAGAAAGCAATGGCTATATTTTCCTGATCGACTAATGAGGAGCTGACATGTGGACTAGCCATTAGACACAAAAGGGGTTTTCCACCATAATTTTTGGCTTCCATATAAAAATTGGTATGCCGCGAATGCAAATAATCAATAGCGACCGTGATGCCCGCTTGACATGCAATTAATGCAAAATCTACCTAACATGTCTTAAAGATTTGATGAGTTTCATACTCTAACATCTCTTTGGTGGGTATGGGGTATAACTATTCCACCAAATAGTTGTTAATAAGATATACATATAGAATTCATTACTTATGTAAAAGCTTTTACAATTTAGCTACTCAATTTGTTTTATTTTTTATGAGATTGTGATTGTTGGATGTGAGCATTAAACACCAATTGTAACATATTTTAGTGTGAGCTTGTGAAAACACTTAAGAGAGGTTTTAGTGTGAGCCTTAGAAAACACTTGTAAGAGAGGTTGTTATGTGAGCCTTGAAAACACAAAGTGTAAAACTTAGGTGTGAGCTTGAAACACCATTTTGAGCGAGTGAAACACCCAATTGCAGAGAATTGAGGAGTGGACGTAGGTTGGTTAATACCCAAACCATTATAAATCTTTGTGTCTCCTTTATACTTTATCTTTATCCCTCACTTCATTTTTTTTAAACAATAATTCAACCTCCCTTCTTAGTGCCTAGGGCCAATAAGTGGTTTCAAAGCCTAATCTCACAAACAAGCCTTAATTGGGTGAGCAAAGATCCTGACACAAGAGGGAATCCACTCACACCTCAAGCCCTATTTTATTGGATTCGACTATACTCATTGGAAGTATAGGATGGAGATTTATCTTGATACAAATGTAGTGGACCTTTGGGATGTAGTTGTCAAAGAATGAAAGCCACCCACTAAAGTATTGGATGGAATTGAAGAACTCATTCCAATTGAAGATTGGGTTGAAGCCATAATAGGTCAAATGGCAAGAATAAGAGGGCAATGGCTATTCTTCTAAGCTCTCTCTCAAGAGAAGAGATTGAAAGAGTGCAACATTGCCAAATAGCTCATGCCATTTGGAAGACTCTTAAAAACTATCATGAGGTTTGTTAAATCAAGTAGATTGGAGATGTATGTGATGGAATGAGAGCTCTTCATGATGAAAGACTATGAAAGCATCACCGAAATGATGAATAGACTTCTATCAATCGTCACAAACATGAAGAAATTTGGAAGGACTCCCACCAATTATGAGGTAAACATGAAAATCCTTAAGACTCTTTCATTAGATAAGTTTGATGCGAAAGTGTGCAGCATTCAAGAGTCCAACCTGGAGATTAGAAAGGTTTTTATGAATGTGTTAATAAGAAAACTCTTAACTCATGAGTTAACCTTACAAAAGGATGAGCAAATGAAGAAATTAAGGGGCCAAGGAGAAAATTAGAAAAAGAAAGAAGATCCTTGGCATTCAAATCCTCAACCAAGGAGAAGGAGGTAGAAACTACCTCTAGTGATGAAGAGAATGACAAAAAAGAAGAAGAGCTAGCAATGCTCTCAAAAAGGACTAAGGACTTAATTAGAAGAAGAAAAGAAAAAAGAAGCTTCAAGAAGACAACTCCTAATCCTAAAGAGAGATCTAATGAAGTCACTTGTTATGAGTGTGGCAAGCAAGGCCACATCAAATACAATTGTCCTAAGAAAAAGAAGAAGAAGAGAAGGGATAACGAGAAAAAGAAAAGTTTCACAGCCACTTAGGATAATAGCTCAAGTGAAGATGAAAAATAAGAAGTTGCCAACATTTGCTTCATGGCATAAGAAGACTCTCCAAATGAGGTAAGTACTTTATCCTACTCTCATTCAGATTTTTATGATTTTGATGAGGTAGATGAAGAGTTTCTAGAGGCTCTTACTATGAGACGTGACAAATACAAGTCACAAATGAAGTCTTACAAGAAAAATGTCTAAAATTAGAGGATGGTTATAAATCCCTCAATGATCTTGTAAACAAATTGAAAGCATCAAATGATGCACTCAAAAAATCTATGAAAAATCTTTCCAAGACATCAACTTCCTTAGCAACCTTAAGAAAAGAGAATGACTCTCTAAAAGGAGAATTTATTGAGCTTAGAAGCTTAATCTTTAAGTTTCATAAAGGAAAGAAAGCCTTGGACATATTGATTGTGTCTTAAAGGCCACTATTGATTAAACATGGTTTAGGCTTCAATGAAGCCTCCTCATCCACATCATCTCACAATACATTCATTATAGCATCAAAACGTCAAACTTCAAGTGTTGAGGTAATTGGGAAGAAAAGTGCTCCTAGCACTAAGCCACCTATGCCTAAGGGCAAAGGGAAGGCTCCCCAAAGATTAAGAGCCAAGACTCAAAGAGCAAACCATGCCAATTTGCACAACAAAAAGTATGCTCACACACATAAACAAAAACAATCATTCACTACTCCTCATCACTCGTGCACATGCATGCACTCACATAATCAAAGTATGAGAAGGCCTCCTACTCATACTAAGTTTGTGCATAGGAGAAAGACTCACAAGTCTAAACTCCAATATCACTATTGCATGAAAGTTGGGCATATTAATATTCATTTTTTTTATTAGGAAGGCCCATCTCAAATTAGAGGACCTTTCAACTCTTAACCTCCTAGGACCCAAGTATGTTTGGGTACCTAAGAAAAAGTGATTTACTTTTATTATGTAGGGAAGTGTGGCAACCATCAATAAATCAAACAATTGGCATGTGGATAGTGGATGTTCTAAACATATGATGGGAAATAGAAAGCTATTCACGAAATTAAAGGAAAAAAAGATGAAAATGTCACATTTGGTAATAATGCCAAGGGTAAGGTAATTAGCATTAGAACCATTGGTAAAAATGATTGTTCTTTGATTGATAATGTTTTATTAGTTAATGGCTTACAACAGAATTTGTTAAGTATAAGTCAACTGTGTGATAAAGGTAATAAAGTCATCTTTGATCCTAGAGAATGTCGAGTCACCACATTAGTGGATGATGAGGTTATTTTCAAGGGTGAAAAGAAAGGTAATACCTACTTAATTGACTTAGACAATTTCACTAACCAATCTTTTAAGTGTCTTATGTCTTTGAGTAATGAAGCTTCGTTATGGCATAGAAGGCTTGGACATGCAAGCATGGATCTTTTACAAAGCCTATCTAAAGAAAAGTTAGTGGAAGGCCTTCCCAAGCTAAATTTCACTAAAGAAAAGACATGTGGTCCTTGCCAAATGGGGAAGCAACATCAAGCCTCCCACAAAGCTAAAAATGTTGTAAGTTCATCTAGACCCCTTCAACTAATTCATATGGACTTAATAGGACCCACTAGAAGTGCTAGCTTAGGTGGAAAACATTAAGCACTAATCCTAATTGATAATTATTCTAGGTTTTATTTAGGTGTCTTTTCTAGTTCATAAGAATGACACTTTTGATTCTTTCAAAAGCTTTGCAAAAACAATTCAAAATGAAAAAGGTTACTTCATTTCCTCTATAAGAAGTGACCATGGAAAAGAATTTCAAAATGAGTATTTTGAAACCTATTGTTCCGAGAATAAGATCTTCCATAATTTTTCAACTTCTAGAACACCACAACAAAATGGTGTTGCATAGAGAAAAAAAAGAACACTAATAGAAATGGCTAGAACCATGCTCAATAAGTATTCTTTACATAATTACTTTTGGGTCGAAGTCGTTAATACTTCGTGTTATATTGCAAATAGAGTCCTTAAAAGACCCATTCTGAATAAAACTTCCTATAAGCTATGGAATGGCAGAAAACCCAAGATATCATACCTAAGAGTATTTAGATGCAAGTGTTCTATATTGAATACCAAGGATAATCTTAGGAAATTTGATTCCAAGACTAATAAAGGTATATTCTTAGGCTATTCCACCTCTAGAAAGGCTTATAAAGTCTTTAATAAGAGTTATATGGCAGTTGAAGAGTCTATGAATGTTGTTTTTGATGAATCTAGTAAACTTGATCTTGGGAAACATGTTTTTGTTGATGATCTTGTAGGTAACCTTGAAAAATTGGAGTTGGAAGACACTACAAGAAAAGAGGATAAAGATAAGGAAAGAGGTGAATTATCAAGAGTAGATGCGGAAACACAACATCTACAAGAAATGAGCCAAGTCAAGATCTACCCAAGGATTGGAGATTCTCCAAGGATCACCCTAAAGATTTGATTATTAGTGATACCTCTAAGGGTGTAAGTGCTAGATCACAACTTGATCTTTTAGATAATAATCTAGCATTTGTTTCTCAACTTGAGCCTAAAATAATTAATGAGGCTCTTGATGATGAGAGTTTAGTGCCTGCTTTGCAAGAGAAACTCAACCAATTTGAGAGAAACAAGGTATGAAAACTTGTCTCTAGACCTAAAGAACACGCAATTGTAGGTTGCAAATGGGTGTTTAGGAACAAGTTAAAGGAGCAAGGTCTTATCACAAAGAATAAAGCTAGATTGGTTGCTAAGGGATACAACTAAGAGGAAGGCATAGATTATGATGAGACTTTTGTCCCCTTTGCAAGATTAGAGGCCATTAGGATACTTTTAGCTTTTGCATGCCACATGAATTTTAAGCTTTTCCAAATGGATGTAAAAAGTGCATTTTTGAATGGAATTATTAAGGAGGGAGTCTATATTGAACAACCTCCTAGTTTTGAGTCACATTATTTTCCCAATCATATTTTTAAAATGAACAAAGCCTTATATGGATTGAAACAAGCTCCAAGAGCTTGGTATGAAAGGTTTAGTTAATTTCGTTTGAAAAATGATTTTGAAAAAAGAAAGGTGGACACCATACTATTTGTTAAAAAGCACAAGCATGATACACTAATTGTACAAATTTATGTTGATGATATCATTTTTGGTGCTACTAATGAGTCTCTTTGTGAGGATTTTGCTAAGTGTATGACTAGAGAATTCAAAATGAGAATGATGGGAGAGCTCAAGTTCTTTCTCGGTCTATAAATCAAGCAAACCAAAAAAGAGATTTTCATCAACCAAGCCAAATACAAAAGGGAGATACTCAAGAAGTTTGGCATGGATGGTTGTAAAGTAGCAAAAACCCCTATGAGTGGTACCATCAAGGTAGATAAAGATGAATTAGGTAAGACGGTAGATGAAAAGAGGTATTGAGGAATGATTAGATCTCTACTTTATCTTACTACTTCTAGGCCAGATATCATGTTTAGAGTATGTATGTGTGCTAGGTTCCAATCCTCTCCTAAAGAGTCACATTTAAATACTATTGAGAGAATTTTTAAGTATTTGCATGATTCACTTAGGGCTATGGTATCCTAGGGATTCATCATTTAGTCTCATAGGATATTAGAATGCAGATTATGCGGGTAGTTTATTAGATAGAAAAAGTACTTTCGAGACTTACCAATTTATAGGAGAATGCCTAGTATCTTGGTTTAGCAAAAAGCAAGAGTCAGTTGCCTTATCCACTGCGGAAGCTGAGTATGTTATTGTGGGTTGTTGTTACACCCAAGTCTTTTGGATGAAATTACAATTCAAGGATTTTGGCAAAGTGATTGATCACATTCCTATTAAATGTGATAACACTAGTGCTATCAATCTCTCTAAAAATCTCATCCAACACTTTAAGAGCAAACACAGAGATATTAGACACCATTTCCTTAGAGATCATGTCCAAAAGGCTGATGTTGTGTTAGAGTTTATTGACACAAATCATCAACTTGCGGATATCTTCACTAAACCTCTCAATGAAGAAAGTTTGAACTTCATTAAAAGAGAATTGGGAATGCTTCATGACAGTTCCCTAAAGTGAAAATTTTGATCTTATGTATAATTGTTTTGTGTGTTGATTGTTATTTTTTTATTTGTGATAATTATATGTGTGTTTATTAAATTTGATATTTGTTAATTGAGATGTCTTAATTTTAATTGCTTAATCCTTTTAGTAAAAGATTAGGCCGAGTTAAATTGCAATTCAATTAAGAGAACAAACGTCAATTAGTGGGTTACAAAGTATCCATTCTTGGAAATTCAAATTTAATATCCTTCCACACTTCACAAGCAACAGCTAGTTTAGGACTCCATTTGCTAGCCTCACAGATAATTTCATTACCCTCATGAGCAAGATCGTGTCCCTTATTACGAGCTTGTACACATGCTTCTAGAGCCACTCGATTAGTTACGACACTTGGTGCATTTCCCCAAGGGTGCCCTTTGTGCTTTTCTGTAACATATTGCATAAATTAAGCATCAATATAGTGAAGTGGATCACAATTTTCAAAACTTAATTTTCCATCCTTATCTTCATTGACTCATAATTCGCGGTCACTATCACCTATTCACAATTGCGAATTACAAGTCCAAGTCACCCGGCTATCAAACATCAAATCGTGGTCGCAAGAATCAAGCTCCACCGCGAATTTTGGTTAAGAATTCAAATTTTTAACCATTGAAGAGTGTATTCCCGAGAAAAATTTGTTCTTTACTCATAATTTTCGAAATTCGCAAACGCGAATTAGGGTAACCACTTAGCCATTAAGTGATTTGATTGCTAACCATTTACATCTCTTCATCAATGCATTTCTAGCCTTCTCTAGCCGTTTATAGAGACCCTAAATGGTTATAAATACCCTTTAAAATAGTAACATCCTCACTTCACTTCCAAAATAAAATTCTCTCTCTCAAAATTCTCACAAACTCTAAAAATCTCTCAAAATCCTCTCATGGCTCCCAAGAAAATGTCTAGAGCAAAAAAATGCAAGGCCATTGCTCAACCTTCTACCCCTCTTGCTCTTTACCTTATGAAGAGTATTACCAAAAAGGAGAAAGACCGCTATAAAGCAAACTCCTCTAAAATAATCCTCCCCAACAAAATCCCTCTAACTTTCCTGCTAGAGACATTTAGTCCTAACGAAGAAATTTGTGCATTTCTATCGAACTTGGGGTGGATTGAGTTTTTCTTCCGGGATGAACCCGGATATGAAAAAATGGTTAGAGAATTCATGTGCGCAGTACAACTTAGTCGCAAAGTAGATTCACGAGCAGGCTAATATGGGTTAGTTTTTCGAGCTTTTAGTGACCCCCATTTCTTTACTTTCAACCAACTTTCCTCACTTTTTAACCTTCAAGTCGGAGAACACATAACTTTCATCATTTCTGCACTTGACTTTATTTACTCCTATTTTTGGTCGAAAATCTCAATTGAAACTAAACACGACCCCAAAAACTCCTTAGCCAAACACATTAAAACCTTAACATTTTGGATACTTCATCATATCATCACTTTCTCGATTAATGCTAGAGGTGATAGAAACGAAAAAGTATCACAAAAGGACTTGGCATTTCTTTTCTGCCTTGTCAAGAACAAGCTAATCCAAACCGGTAGGTATCTTATGGATCAATTAATCCACATGAGCACCAAGCCTAAAAGCCAATTCCTTCTTCCATCCCACATCACAGCCATATATCGATATGTTAGAGCTCTTAATGAGGATAACAAAAAGTTCCTCACTAAGAAACTTCTACCATCACAAAACTTTCTTGATCTCACCTATCTCATAAATGCCAAATCAATTCACCAGACACTTATGCCTACACTTTGGGTGTAATTGGTGCTAAAATGTTGGAGTCCTCAGAAGCCTTAAAAAGGAAAGACTAATTATTAAAGAAGGAGCCCTAACCATTCCTCCTCAACTAAAGCCTAAGGCTAAACTCTTGCTTGCTACCATCAACAACATACTGGATAAGTTGATGAGGATGATGAAAAGGAGATTTATGTTCCTCTCTCATCTTCATAGTGATATGGTAGGCTTGCAAGAGAAGTTGGGAGTCCCTCCTTGCCATCTTCTGGACTTCATAGAGTTTGATGATACTCACGAAGAAGTAGGCGATGATCAAGTGGAGGATGAAGATGAGGCTGAAGGTGAAGATCATGGTGATGATGAAGACTTTTCTGGAGATGAAGATAATTCTCCTGCTTTCTAGTTTAGGATCTCTTTTGAATCTTTCTTTTATGCAAAAAATGCGATCCCACAAAACTTGTTTATAAGTTTATATATATATATATATATAAGTTGTTTCTTTGATGAAATTTTGTGTTATGTGATTGCTTTATTTTAATTTGTTTATGCATTTGCTCCCTATGATTACTTGTCAATTTATACAATTGATCTTTTACCCTTCTACCCTCTTTTTGATCTTGCCAAAGGGGGAGAGATAGAATCTAGAATGAATCAAAGAGGGAGAGAAAAATAATAGCATAAGTTGAGGAGGAGCGTAAGAACATAAGAGCATCATACTTAGAATTTTGGCATTGAAGTCATACTTAGAAAAATTCACTAAAACTTCTAAGTATACAAAAAGATTATAAGTATACATTAAACAAATTACCACTCTAACTTCACATTCATGTATTATTTTCCTTTTGGATCAATCTAAGTTGTCAAAATCAAAAAAGGGGAGATTGTTGGACTAGTTTGGTTAACCCTAAGTCTTGGACCTCTTTTGATCTTGACAAAGGAGATTGACCAATTCTAATGTTTCCATTAAGTGTTGTTTTATAGAATTAAGTTAGACTTTCAATTAGAAGTTAGATGGATTTCACAATCTTCAAGAAAGCAAAGTTCATCCAAATTTATCGTCAGTGATCTGTAATTCGTGACCGTGACTTAGCTCAAGACAGGGTGAAACTAAGCCAGACAGATTCACCGTGACTCATCCAAAGATGGGAGTGTCAAAGTCACAAATGAATTCGCAGTCAATGTCTTGCCTTAGTCGCAACTGTGACTTTCATAATGATTGAAGCTGGAACTAAGTCCACAACCACAACATACCAAGCTTCCCAAGGATCTATTCAAGAACAAAATTAGCGAGGGCAACATTGTGGGTAACAACCACGATTCATGAAGATGAAAATTCTCCTTCAAATAGAAGAATTTGCGTCTTAGTCATGCCTTATACAAGGACTAATCACGACTGCAACTTTTGTAGGTAGTTAGAAAGCAACGACTATATTTTCTTAATGGACCAATGAGGAGCTGACACGTGAACTAGCCATTAGACACAAACAGGGTTTCTCATTGTAATTTTTAGCTCTTGTATGGAAATTGGTATGTCACGACAGCGAATAATCAATAGTGACCACAATGCTCGCCTGACATGCAATTAATGCAAAATCTGCCTAACATGTCTTGAAGATTTGATGAGTTTCATAGTCTAACATCTCTTTAGTGGATATGGGGTATAAATACTCCATCAAATAATTGTTAATAAGATATAGACAGAGAATTCATTACCAGTGTAAAAGCTCTTCCAATTTAGCTACTCAATTTATTCTATTCTTTATAAGATTGTGATTGTTGGGTGTAAGCATTAAACACCAATTGTAAGAGGTTTTAGTGTGAGCTTGTGAAAACACTTGAGAGAGGTTTTAGTGTGAGCTTTAAAAAATGCTTGTAAGAGAGGTTATTGTGTGAGCCTTGAAAACATAAAGTGTAAAAGTTAGTTGTGAGCTTGGAAACACCATTTTGAATGAGTGAAACACGTAGAGAATTGAGGAGTGGACGTAGGGTTGGTTAATACCCGAACCACTATAAATCTTTGTGTTTCCTTTCTACTTTATCTTTATCCCTCACTTCATTTTTTTTAAACTCTAATTCAACCCCCCTTCTTGGTGCTTAGGGCCAACAGTATAACTACCACCATCAATTATAACAAGACACAAATTGTCATTTATTCTACATCTAACATGAAAAGTATTTTCCTTTTGCTCTTAGTCATCCATGATTTGGGCTTTTAGAGTTTGTCTAGTCATAAAAATATCTTTACTTATTACCTTATTTGGGCCTTCTTCATCAACATCACTAGTATCTTTCAATGGAGGCATCTCGAGGTCGGTTTTATCACTATCATCTTTATCATCACTTATGATTTTGCCAACTCTAATCACCCTTGTTCTTTTATTGGGGCATTCATATGCCATGTATCCTCTTTCTTAGCACTTAAAATAAACAATTGAGCTACTTTTATTTGGCTTACTCATCTTGACCTTATTAGGAAAATTAGGCTTTCCTCCTTCCTTTTTAAGTGGTTTAACCTTGGACTTAGTGTTTGGGCTTATCACCAATTTTAAATTTGTTAGTCTAAGAAACAAAATAAAAATTAGGCCTAAAAGGCTTACCACTTCAAGAGCCCGATGGTAGAAATCCTCCAAGTCCGTATATGGCATGGCCTCCACTTGATTTGCAATCTCTTTGTCAAGCCTAACAAGAAAACATGTCATAGTTTGCTCCATTGACTCCTCAATTTTAGCCGTAATTAAAGTAATTTTTAGCTCTTAATAGTACTTTTCTACATTCTCATTTCCTTTATACTAGCCTTTGTAATTTCTTATACATATCCCTAAAAAGATATCTAAGAATACATCTCCTCCTCATAGCTCTTTTCATCTCAACCTAAGTACAAATTCGTGGATTTCCCAACCTCATATTAGTATATTTCAAGTGATCTTACCAAATAATGACATAACCTATAGACTCCACAACAACTAATTTAACTTCTTTTCTTCACTATAATTATGACAATCAAGTATAAAATGTGCTTTTTTTCCTTTTCATAGCTTTTTTCATCTCTACCCAAGCACAAATTGATGGATTTCCAAGCTCTTATTAGTATATTTCAATTGATCCTACCAAATAAGTGCATAACCTATAAACTCCATAGTAACTAATTTAACTTTTTTTTCTTCACTATAATTATGACAATGAAATATAAAGTCTACTTTCTTTTCCCTCAACAAGTAAGTTTTGGGATCATTAGAACCACTTAAAGTATTAATCTTCATCTTTATGCCACTCAAAATGCCATCTTATTTGCTAGTCTTTTATGAAGAATCTTCCATGGAATGTCCTCCATCTTTTTCATTATGTAAGATTCACCCACGCCTTGTTAATCTAACATTAGTGGCGTTAGAAGAATTGGATTGTTGACTTGCTTCAAGCTTATTTACCTTACTCATCAATTGCCCCATTGTATCTTGTACACTCTTCATAAAAAGTTTCCACTCTAGATCACTACTAGGATTTGCCATGGTTAGCAAATAATGATAGAAATCCTCAAAAAACACTCTCTTACACATTTACACTTAATTAATGACTATCACACTTGTGTTTAACTCAAAATTGACTTTTACCCTTTTATGAGCTCACCATCCTTGCCTTTTCCTCTCGAGAATCATTTCTTTAGGTTCTCTGAGGACCAAGTTACTTTATGCCAAGTTAAGCTTAAACCAAATACAAATAAGGAAAAAATAATTTTAAAAGACTTAGAAAATAAAGGAACTGAAATAGCGCAATTGGTTGCAAAAAAAAAATTAAAAGACTTAGAAAATAAAGGAATTGAAATAACGCAATTGGTTGCAAAAAAAAAAAGAAATTTTTGAAGACCTAACTGCAATTTAAGAATTAACAGGCACTTTGAAGTTGCAAATTGGTGTTTTGAACTCAAAATTATGGAAAAGAATCAAGCCTAAGCCGAATGGAATAGGGGAAATTTAATTCGACTTTAAAATAATACTTATGCAATTCTTAGCTTCTTTTCTTTTGACCTCTTTTTTTTAACTTTCCTTTTCATTTTTTAACTTTTGGAAGCTAAAACAAAATTGAAATTGCAAAAACAACAAAGAACAACTCTAGAACAAACTTAAAACCTAAGGACAGAATGGAGAGGAATTAAGGGTATATTGATAATTTTTGCACTTTTCTTGAATTTTGTGATAAGGTTTGGCCCAAGACACCAAGGAACACCAAAAAGATTATTAGTAACAAAGAGAAATAAATTGGAATGAAAAAAGATGAATAAATTGCAAGAAATAAGCTAAGAATCAAGTTTCCTTAATTTAAGAAAATTTTGACAAACTCCTAAACCTCAAGAAATTTGTTGAATTAAACACTTAAAATATGTAATTAAAGACACAAGAATGATTAACCAATGAAGAAAACATAATTTGAATGGAAGGAAAACACTAAATTAAGGATTTTGCAAAGTTATTTAATTTAAGAAAATTTTACAAAAAGTATGTGATTTTAATGGAGTTTAAAGCTCATATTCGATATGGGATGATGAAACAACCTAATTTGATGATTGAAGTGAAGGAAAATATATTAGAACATAAAAGATGAAGCAAAACCAAATTGGCTCTTATAATACTCTAATAACAATCTTTCCTTGATTTAAGGAAATGTGCTATCACATGTAAATTTGATGAAATTAGATGATTAATTCAAGAATTATGATATATAATGATGAGATAAACTATTTTGATGATGACACAAAGAAGAAAAATGAATTAGAATGCAAGACACCAAAGAAACTCAAATTGAGAAGAGGAAGAAAAAGAATGTGATTTGAAGGTTTTAATCGCAAGTCAATGTAAATCAATGCAAGAACATGAAATAAAAAGAAAAAAAAACCTTTGATCTTGAATTAACCTTAGCTTGATACCAAATGACACGAACAAAGGTGATTTGAATCTTTACCCATATGCTTTAACATAAGTCCTAAGTCTTATTTAAAGATCAAGAATAAGATAAATCCTTAAATCCCAACTATATATCTAGAAAGCTTATTTCTAGCAACCTAAATTACAAAGATTCAAGTTGTGTTAATCTCAATCCTAAATTAACTAAGTAATTTAAGACCTAGATTAAATGAGTTTAGGAAATTATTAAGCTCACTCAATAATCTCACCAAGTCCTTTCATGAACTCAATAAGAGAATTCAATCTTATAAATAATTAAGCAAAAACAATGTCTAAATTTTATTAATGTTTGAAAGAGGGCTTTAAATACCCTTACAATTGTTCTTAAAACCCTAAGAAGACACTCACTAATTCAGCTTTACAAGCCCTAATTGAATTCACAAGTCCTATTCCTATTTGGATAAACTAATCTCACTTAAATAAGAAAACTAAAAGAAATAATCCTATTAGCCAACAAGATTTAGCCCTAGTTTCTTCTTGTTAGACTAGGTTGGTCAAAACTAAGTCATAAAGCTCTTTTGATCTTGACAATGAAGATTAATTGTCACTAATGTTTTGTTTAAGTGTTGTTTTTACAGTGTATAAGTTAGGTTTTCATTAGAAATTAGATGGTAGTCTAAATCTCTAACTTTGAGTAAGACATCTAAATTCATAGTCAGGATCCTCTAATTCACAATCGCAACCCTACAATAAGGATGAATGAAGTTAGGTTAGAAGAATTCGTAGAGGAAATTGCAACTGCAATCTAGCTAAGGGAAACTTAACTATCACACAAAGGAATTCGCGGTGGTGTTTGCGTCCTATGTCATGACATAACTAAAAGGAGGGAACCAAATTTGCAACCACAACATGCCAAGTGTCCAAAGCAACCATTGGAATATCAAAAATAGTGAAGGTTAAGCACCTATCATGACTACAACCAAAGAAAGTGTATTGTCCTCCCAAATAAAGGAATTCACGATCTCAGTCGCGTCCAAGAAGGACATCAATTGCTATCGCTACTTTTGGTTGAATAGTAGAACATAATGACTATATTTCTTAGAGCACTAATGGCACATCGACAAGTGGACTAGCTATTAGACATAAAATGGGGTTCTCTACCGTGATTTTAGGCTTTCCAATGTAAATTGGAAAATCACGATCACAAAATGTCAGTCATGACCGTGGCATCAGTCTGATAGACATTTAATGCAAAATCTGTCTAGCTTGCCTTAAAGATTTAGACATAGTTTTTGAGTAACATCTCTTTGGTGGATGTTGCCTATAAATACTCCACCAAACAAATGTAAATATAAGAGAATTTCATTAATTGAACCAAACTATTGCAAATTTGCTTAATAACTTTTTATTCTTAATTGTAAATACTTGATTGTTTGGTGTTAGCATTAAATACCTTTATAATTAGGTTGAGAGTTAGCCTAGCTTCCAAAACTCTTGTAAAGGTTGAAGTGTGAGTCTATCCAAAACACTTGAGTAAGGTTTTGTGTGAGCCTAGAAACACAAAATGTAAGGATTGTGTATGAGCCATATAACACATTGTACAAGTTTGGTGTGAGCTTGAAAACACCATTTTGAGTTAAGTGAAATTCTCAATTATGAAGAATTAGGGAGTGGACATAGGGTTTGGTAACACCCGAACTACTATAAATATCTTGTCTTCATTGCTTCTACTTCTTCTCAATTTTATAAACACCTAACCTTCCCTCTAAATTTTTTAATCTCCCACCAATTCATCCCTCTCCCCCCCTCCCCCTTCTTAGTGCACTAGGGCTAACATTTCCTAACACTATAATAGCTTTTTATAAGATAAAACAACTAACTAAAGCATCCTAAACAAGTTGGATAAGTGAGTCAACTAATTAAAGAGCTTCTTGAGAGAATAGATGAATCTTAGCCAACTAAGCATAATCTTGCAAGACACTTGGCTAGATGTCCAATTCTCTTTATCCATGCATTTTAGGTTTCCTTTGGTATGTTTTGGTTGAATACTAATGGGCCTTAGTCCACTCTATGAGTTAGGCTCCATTAGATAAGATTAAGCACTCTTTCGAAATGTTAAGCTCCTATCCTTTTGTAGCTAGGTTTCACATAATCCTTGATCTTCTTAGGCCAATCTAAGTGTGATTCCTCCTTGTATGAAAGTTCTAAGTGCATCCATGAACTTATTTAACCTTTCTCTTATAATTAGGCTTTAAAGTTAAAGTGGATCTTTGGATGTTTGCATCAAATTCAATCATGTTCAATGCATCTTTTTTAGATCAAACTAGTTGTTGCTCATATTTTTTGGAATTCTCAGTTTCAACTCTCCTTTAACGGTCATGAATAATGACTTAGGCAACTACGAGGAATAACAGTAATGCCTTAACATATATAATACTTATTACTTAATCTAAATCTTTAGACTTCTAGCATCCATCTATGAGCTTAGTCATCACTTATATTTTTTTTGCAAAACATTATATGTGCGAGGGAAGCTCCTTGTGGGGAGCTCAATAAGGAATTTTATATATCCATTTGCATGTTTATATGTCATAAAATGAATGCATTCGTAACTACATGGCATATCATCTGCATACATCATTTATATGGCATATCAATACATATATGGACAGTCAAGTCTATAGGAATCCCTACTTAGTTTACTTATCTTTCTTGTACAAGGGAGTTACCTCGCCAGCTATGTGCTCTTAGGACAGTTGCCTTACCAACTGTATCCTTTATTTATCTCGGGGGATCTTCCTTACTAGCCATATCATGCATGCATACATATTATCAATATCATATAGGTCTTATTCCTTACATAGCTAGCAATGACTCTTTGGATTTCTACTTCTTCCCTAAACTGTTCTCACATTACATTACATTTAAACATACTTACTATTTCTTTTCTTTTTATTACATGACATATATCGTATATATAAAATAAACTCCCATAAAACTATCCTTAGAATTAAGGTGTTCATTCTCAAACTCATATCATTCTAGTTTTATTGCATATCATAATAAATAAAATTTAGCTCTCACATATATAATATAATTACTAGACTGTTGGTCCTTATGCACTAAGAAAGGGGCTTGGATTGGTGAGAAATTTTGAATTTTGGAGGAAAAGGTTTGTTGAGTATGAAATAAAATAAATAAAAGAAGAATAGAACATACCAAGTTTTATAGTGGTTTAAATATTAACCAACATTACATCAACTCCCTAATTCTTATAGTTGGGTATTTCACTAATCTCTAATGGTGTTTTAAAATTCACAACTAACTTTACAACTTACGTTTTTACAAAGGCTCATATACAACCTCACTAGTGTTTCACAAGGCTAACACTTAATCTAAATAAGAGTTTTACAATCATTGGTTAACTCTCAAACCCAAACCCAATGGTGTTTAATGCTCACACTAAACAACAATAACTCAAATACAAGAAATTGAATGCTTAAAGGTTTAAAATAAATTTACAAGAGTTTTGCTACAATGAATGCTATTCTTATACATTTAAGTCCATTTGGTGGTGTATTTATAGGCTACAACCACCAAAAAAATGTTACAAACAAAATTATATCCAAATCTTTAAAGTATGCAAGGCAGATCCTGCATTTATTACTTGTTACATGAAATTCACGGTCAAGACATCAATTGCAGTCGCAAGATTCACATAACTCTGAATTTTGCTTAATGTACGATGGAGAACCCCATTTATATCTAACAACTTATCCACATGGTATAAAACCATTAGTTGTTCAAGAAAAATAGTTTTTACAACCCTTGAGCAATAGTGAAATTCGCAGTCTCTATTTTTCCTCTTTAGACATGATGCTCACCGTGAAATAATCTACCCAAATGGAGAAGTTGTTTCACCAAAATCTTGGTCACAAAGCAATCCTATCTAAATATCTATAAGATCAACACTTGAAATTGATATTAGAACCTTTTAATCTATATTGTCAAGACCAAAAGAGAGTTTTAACTTAGATTTGACCAACCTAGTCTAACAATCTCCCCCATTTTTTATTTTGACAACTTAGATTGAATTTTCAAAGGTTAAAGAATGTATAAGTGTATTTTAGATTGTGTGTGATGTTAAATGGTTAAATTGAGATGTTACATGCCCCCTCCCCCCTACAATTTATACTCTCCCTCAACTAATCACGTAAAAGCTCCCTCCCTTTTGTTAAGATACTAAAGAAGGAATATTATTCATCAAATCAAATGTGCATTAATTAAACATAGAAAGAACATACTTCAAACTTTTATTATTAAAAAAAGACACATAACATAAGTCAAACATATAAATGTGTTTAATCAAACACTTAGACCAAAATTAAAAAAAGAAAAGTTAAAAAATTAGGAAATAAAGCTCAAGGAAAATTAGAAAGGTAGAAGATATATCATCAACATCATCATCACTATCTTTAATGAATTATTCATCTCCTCCTCCTTGGTCTTCATCTCCTTCTTTTTTTTAGTTTCTTTCTTCTTCTTAACTGTCTTCCCATTCTTCAAAGTTAGGAAGATGACATGGATTAGCAACAACCTTTTTTTAAAGGTCAACCAAGTCACTATAAAGGTGAGAGAGAAGAAGGAACATTTTCTTAATCATTCTCATCACCTTGTCAAGTTTCTTATTGATGGAATAGAGAAAGATGGAATAAGACTTAAATTTTGGCTTTACCTTAGGCTTTAAAGATGGAATGGGCACTTGGGTGCCTTTTTTAATCACTAGTCTCTTTCTTTTAAAGGCATAAGTTGTCTCTTATTTCTTTGCCCCATAGGATCCCAAGGTATACACATAAGAGTAAAGATGAATGGCCTTAGCATTGATTAAATAGGTTAAATCACGAAAGTTTTAGAATGGGAGATACTTTTTAGTGAGGAACTTTTCATTCTCATCATTCAAAGCCCCCACAAACCTATATATAGTTGTGATGTGAGAGGGAAGAAGAAATTGACTCTTAAGTTTAGTACCCATATGGATCAATTAATTCATAAAGTATCTCCTAATTTGGATGAGTTTATTTTTAGTAAGCCAAAAGAGAAAAGCTAGGTCTTTTTAAGAGACTTTTTCATTTCATAACCCCGAGCGTTAATGGAAAAGGGTATAATTCTATAAATGAGCCAATTGGTTAAGGTCATAATGTATTTGGCCACTGAAGTTCTTGGATCATGTTTGGTTTCTATGGAAATTTTATACCAAAACTTAGAATAGATGATATCAAAAAAAAAAAAAAGATAATGAATGGAACATCATCTCCAGTTTGAAAATTAAAAAGGGAGGAAAGATGGGAAAAAGTGAAAAAGTAAGGATCTCTAAATGCCCTAAATATAAGGCCATATGCACCTACTTTAGATTCTACCCTTCAACTAAGAGTGATGATGCACATAAATTCTTGTACGATTTCTTTATAACTTGGTTCTTCCTAAAAAATGAATTCATTATAGATAAGGTTGGAAAGAAATGCTTAAATTTCTCCCTAGAAGCCAAGAGTTTTAAAAAGGAAGGAAAAGGGTATTTTGTTGGGTTGGATGATCTTTTTGGTGTTGGCCTTGTATCTTTCCTTCTCTTCTTTTATGATTCCTTTCATGAGATGAAGAAGAGGAAGACCTTGAGGTTGGGCAACACCCTTCCCCTTTTATACTTTTGTGAATTTCTTAGGTGTCATGAGAGTAAAGGAAAATAAAATGTAGGTGAGGAATTGAAAGAGATAAGAGATATGACAATGAAAATGATAAAAGTGGAATAAAGAGGTGTGAATAAGGCTTAAATAAGCAACAAAAATATGGAGGAAATGGTTCTAAAATGGTCAAAAAAAACATTAAATGAGGAAGAGGTATCGTTTGATTATCAAATCAATCCATGCCTAATGGTTATAGAAAATTACAATCGTTGTATACTCATTGCACCACTATTTATGAAAATTTTGAGTAACAGTCAAGATTTTCTTAGGAAAGAACGTTATTTGAAAATTTTAGCAGTGGCTATCATAAATCATGATAACAAATTGACAAAGGTTGAAAGCTTAAAGAAGACTTATAAGTAGTGATTGCGTATTGTAAATCCCGATCGTGAATTACAAGGCATTTTTTGAAAAAACATGAAAGAAACATTGGCCCAAACTTGATATGATCAATATGATATTATGATAATTTAATTTAAGCAATTTGGCATTGAAAAACACAATTGTGTAATGAATTAACACATCTACAACATCCAACACAATAAATTATCATGCAATCACCAATTATATCAAATAATGAATTAATATTGATAAGAATAGTGAAGTGCATAAAGTGAGATCAATTTTCACCCTAAGAAACTTCCATCTAGCATCTTTAGTTTCCTTTTGATAAAGTTCATTCTTTTTTCATTGAGGGGTTTTGTGAAAATATTTGTAAGTTAGTGATTGGTGTCAATAAATGTTAACACTACATTACCATTTTGGACATGACCTCTTAGAAAATGATGTCTAATATCAATATGCTTGCTTCTTGAATGTTGGATGGGATTCTTAAAAAGATTTATTACACTTCTGTTATCACATTTGACGAAAATATGATCAACATCTTTCCCATAATCCTTAAGTTATTGTTTCATCCAAAGAACTTAGGTGCAACATTAATCTACCGCCATATATTTTGTTTTGACGGTAGATAAAGCAACCGAAACTTGCTTCTTGCTAAATCAAGAAACTAAACATTCACCTATGAATTGGCAAGTTTTGAAATTACTATTCCTATCTATTAAATTGTCAGCATAATCCACATTCGAATGTCCAATAAGACTAAAAGATGAATTTCTAGAATACCAAAGTCCTAAATGTAATGTGACATGCAAATACTTAAGAATTCTTTTAATGACATTCATATAAGATTCTTTAAGACAAAATTGAAATCTAGTACACAAGCAAACATTAAACATGATGTTAGGTCTAGATGCGGTAAGATGGAGGAGAGAGTCAATCATACCTCTATGCTTCTTTTCATCAATAAGCTCACTTGATTCATCCTTATCTAGCTTGGTAGTTGCACTTATTCGAGTTTTTGCTACTTTGCATCCATCCATGCCAAACCTTTTGAGTAGATCCATTGTGTACTTGGCTAGGTGGATAAAGATGCCCTCTTTAGTTTGCTTGATTTGAAGACCAAGGAAGAACTTGAGCTTACCCATCATGTTTATCTCAAACTCCCTAGTCATACACTTAGCAAATTCTTCACATAGAGATTTATTAGCAGCAATAAATATAATATCATAAACATATATTCGCACAATGAATGTATCTTTATTATGCATTTTCATAAATAAAATGGCATCAACCTTGCCTTTTTCAAAATCATTTTGTAAAAGAAATAAACTAAGTCTTTCATACTAAGTAATTAGAGCTAATTTTAAATCATATAAAGCTTTATTTAATTTGACAACACGATTTGGAGAAACATGAGACTTAAAATCTAGAGGTTATTCAACATAAACTTTCTTCTCAATGAAACCATTTAGAAATGCATATTTCACATCCATTTAAAAAAACTTAAAATCCATATGACATGCAAATGCTAAAAGAATCCTAATGGCCTCTAATCTTGCTATGGGGCAAAGGTTTCATCATAAATCAATGTCTTTCTTTTAGTTGTAACCCTTTGCAACCAATTTAGCTTTATTCCTTGTAATAACACCTTGCTCATCTAACTTATTCCTAAACACCAATTTGTATCCCATAACCAGGTATTCTTTAGGCCTAAAAAGTTCCCAAACTCTATTTCTCTCAAATTGATTGAGTTTCTCTTGCATAACAATCACCTAACTCTCATCATCAAGAGCCTCATTAATTGATTTTGGCTTAGTTTGAGAAACAAATGCAAGATTATGATCTAAAGCATCCAATTTAGTTCTAGTACTTACTCCCTTAGATGCCTCACCAATGATAAGATCTCTTGGATGCTTCTTGGAGTATCTCCAATCCTTGGATAGTTCTTGAGCTTATTTTTCCTCTTGTTGTGGTTGAGGTTCTTCAACTTCTTGCGATGGCTTATTATCTTCAAGATCAATCACAATTTTCTTTTGGTGATGAATCAAGCTCCAACTTCTCAAAGTCACCTATAAGATTATCAACAAGAGAACATTTTCTAAGATCAATTTTGCTAGATTCATCAAATACAATATTCACAGATTCTTCAACCACCACAGTCTTTTTACGAAATGCCTTATAGGCTTTACTAGTGGTGGAATAGCCAAGAAAGATAATCTCATTGATTTTAGACGTAAAATTTCCAAGGTTGTCCTTGGTATTAAGTATGTAACATTTGCACTAAAAAACTCTAAGATATAAAACTTAGGTTTTATACCATTTCATAGCTCATAAGAAGTTTTGTTTAGAATGAGTTTCAAAAACATGATTTGCAATATAACATGAAGTATTGATGGCTTCGACTCAAAAGTAATTTAACAAGGAATACTCATTAAGCATAGTTCTAGCCATTTTTGCCTATGTCTTGTTTTTCCTTTCTACAACACCATTTTATTATGGGGTTCTAGGAGTAAAAAAGTTATGAAAAATTTCATTCTCCAAACAATAATTTTCAAAAAATTCATTTTAAAATTCCTTTCTATGAACACTCCTAATAAATAAATGAAGTAACATTTTTCATTTTGAAATCTTTTAGCAAAACTTTTAAAAGCATCAAAAGTATCACTCTTATGAGCAAGAAAGGATATCTACGTAAACCTAAAGTAGTCATTAACTAGGATAAATGCATAATGCTTTCCACTAAGACTAGCATTCTTAATGGGTCCAACTAAGTCCATATGATTGAGTTGAAGAGGTCTAGAAGTACTTACCACATTTTTTTGCTTTGAATGATGGTTGGTGTTGCTTCCTTATTTGGCAAGGTCCACATGTCTTGTCGTTTATGAAATTAAGCTTTGGTAGACCCTCTACTAGCTTTCCTTTTGATGAACTTTATAGAAGTTTCATGCTAGCATGTCTAAGTCTTTTATGCCAAAGCCAAGATTCATTACTAATAGAGACAAGACACTTAGAGGATTGTTTAGCCAAACTACCTAAGTTAATTAAGTAAGTACTACCTCTCCTTTCACACTTAAAGACTACATTCTTATCCACCAAGGTGGTAACCCTATATTCTCTAGGGTCAAAGGTGACTTTATTACTTTGTCATATAATTGACTTACGCTTAATAAATTATGTTTCAATCCTTCAACTAAAAGAACATTATTAATAAGAGAGCATCATTTTTTACCAATAATTCTAATGCCAATTACGTTGCCCTTAGTATTGTTTTCAAATGTGACATTACCACCATTTTTTTCTTTAATAAGTATGAGTAGCTTCTTATTTGCAGTCATATACTTTGAGCACCCACTATCCACATGTCAATCATTATCTTTTTTGGTGGTTTCTAAACAATCCTACAACACAAAAACAATTTACCTTCGTTTAAGTACCTAAGAATACTTGGGTCCTTGGGGGTTAGGCTTAAAAGGGTCCTCTAATTTGATGTGTGCCTTCTTAATGTAGCAAAAGATGTTAATATGTCCATATCTCATACAATAGTGACAATGGTTGGTATAAGTTAAAGGCCTTCTCACACTTTGGTTTTGAGGGTGCATGCAAGTGCATGAGTAATGAAGAGTAGGAGAGAAGTTTTTATGTGTATGCCTTTAAGCATGCCTCTTAGTATAGATGTATGCATGCTTTGCTCTTTAAGACTTAACTTTTAAGCCTTTGAAAGCCTTTCCTTTGTCCTTAGGCATAGGTGATCTAATGCTAAAAGCACTTTTCTTTCCAATAACCTTAATACTAGAAGTTTGAAGTGTAGACGCTCTAATGAATATAGGAGGAGAAGATATCGATGAGGAGGCTTCTTAAAGCCTAAACCATATCTCACTAAGTTTGGTCTTTTAGATACAATGAACGTTTCCAAAGTTTCTTTCCCTTTTGTGAAATCTTGAGATGAAATTCCTAAACTCAATAACTTAACCTTTTAAAGAATTATTTTCTTTTCTCAAGGAATCAAAAGAGGATTCAGATTTTGAAAGATTTTCTAAGAATTTTATGAGTTCTTCATTAGAAGACCTTAATTCACTTACATGATCATTTATGTTTTTAAATTCACTGTTAAGTTTTGAACACTTTTTCTTATAAGTTTTCATTTGAGATTTGTATTTTTCATATCTCAAGTTTAGAGCTTTGAGAAGCTCATCATCCACATCATCTAAGTCCTCACAATCATGACAAGAATGTGAAGAAGTGCTTACCTCATTGGAGGAGTCCTCTTGAGCCATGAAGCATAGGTTGGCAACTTCTTCATCTTTTTCTTCTTTATTTGAGTTATGATCCTATGTGGCTTTGAAGCTCTTCTTCTTCTTCTCCTTGTACCACTTTTTCTTCTTCTTGAGCTTAGGATAGTCAAATTTGATGTGACCTTATTTTCCACATCCATATCATGTCACTTGATTTTTCTTATCTTTGAAATTGGGAGATGCTCTTTTAAAGTTCCTCCTATCTTTCTTTTCTTTATAAGCTCTTTGGTCCTCCTTGAGAACATAACTAGTTTCTCTTCCTCCTTCTCACTCTCATCACTATCACTAGAGGTAACTTTAACCTCCTTATCTTTGTTTGAGGATATGAAAGCAAGAGTTTTTTTTTCAACTTTTTCATTTTATCTCATTGCCCTCTCATTTTCTTCATCTCTTCATCCCTCTTCAAGGCCAACTCATGAGTGAGTAGCTTGCTAATAAGGACATCCATTTGCATCTTTCCAAACTATAGATTGGATTCTTGTATGATATAAACTCTACAACTAAATTTCTCAAGAGGAAGAGATTTAGAAATTTTAGTGTTTACCTTATCGTTAATGAGAATTCTTCCAAACTTCTTCATGTTTGCGACAATGGAGAGGCGTTTATTTGTCATGTCAATGATGCTTTCATAATCTTTCATCATGAAGAGCTCTCACTCTATCACATACATTTCCAACCTACTTGATTTCATAAGTGCAGTGCCTTCGTGATAGTTCATCAATACCTTTCATATACCATGGGCAGTTAGGCAATGTTGCATTCTACCAATCTCCTCTCTTAATAAGGAGCTAAGAAGAATTGTCATTGCCCTCTTGTTCTTCCAATTTGACTTTTTATATGCTTCCACCCATTCTTCCCTTAGAATTAGTTCTTCACTACCATCTACCACTTTGGTTGGAGGTTTCCATTCCTTTGCTATAATGTCCCACAAATCCATCATATCAATATCTAAATAAATCTCCATTCTATACTTCCAATAAGTATAGTTAGTTCCATCAAAGTAAGGCTTAAGGTAAGTGTGGATTCATTCTTGTGCTATAATCTTTTCTCACTCAATTAAAGATTTATTTGAAATGAAACTCTAATACTATTTGTTAGCCCTTGTACACCAAGAAGAGGTGTTGAATTAGTGGAAAATTTTGAATTTTGGAGGGAAAGGTTTGTTGAGAAAGAAATATAAGAAATAAAAAAAAGAATAGAACACATCAAGTTTTATAGTAGTTCAAGTATTAACCAACCCTACACTCCCCAATTCTTCCAATTGGGTGTTTTACTAATCTCCAATGGTATTTTAAAGCTCACACCTAAATTTACAACTTGTGTTTTTACACAGTCTCACACATAACTTCACTAATGTTTTACAAGGCTAACATGTAACCTAAATAAAAGTTTTACTATCGAAAGCTAACTCTCAAATCCAAACCCAATGGTATTTAATGCTCACACCAAACAACTATTCAAATACAAAAAATTGAATGCTTAAATATTGAGAAATAAATTTGCAAGAGTTTTGCAACAATGAATGTTATTCTTTTTCATTCAAGTTCATTTAGTGGTGTATTTATAGGCTACAACCACTAAAGAGATGTTACAAGCAAAACTATATCCAAATCTCTAAATTATGCAAGACAAATCTTGCATTTATTGCTTGTTAGATGAAATTCGTAGTTAAGACATCAATTCGCGATCGCGAGATTCACATAACACTAAATTTTGATTAATTTGCAATGGAGAACATCTTTTATATCTAATGGCTAGTCCATATGGCATGAAACCATTAGTTCTTTAAGAAAAATAATCTTTACGTCCTTTGAGCAATGGTGAAAGTCACAGTCTCTATTTTTTTCTCTTTAGATGCAATGCTCACTATGGAATCGTCTGCCTAAATGGAGAACTTGTTTCACCAAAATCACCATTGCTACCATTATTTTGTTACTGTAAATTTTGATACTCCAACAATTCTTTGGCACACCCGACATAACTTGGTTAAAGATTTTATTCCTTACAAGTGAATACAAAAAGTCACGATTGTGACTCTAGACGCAACATGCATCGAAAATCATCTATATAAAATTTATCCAACTCTTTTGCAAGATAGCAGTCGCGAACATTTACGTCATGACCATAAATTAGGATGCAAATTTCAATCTTTGAGATTAAGGCTTCCATTCAAATTTTAAAGCGATCCTAGATAAATATCTATAAGATCAACACTTGAAATTGACATTAAAACTTTTCAATTTAGATTGTCAGAAAAAAAAAAGAGTGTTTTGACTTAGGTTTGACTAACCTAGTCCAACATAGACAATTCATAGGATAACTAAAGACATTATAAAGAGAACTAAGAATATGAAATATATAATAATCATATTTCTTAATTATACACATAATCGTCATTAATATTTAAACATAATAACTTAGACAACTACGAGGAATAAGAATAGTGCCTTACCATAAATAATACACATTACTTAATCTAAATCTTTAGACTTCTAGCATCCATCCATGAGCTTAGTTATTAATTATATTTTTTAGCAAAATAATTGTGTATATGGGAGTGAGCTCCTTGCGGGAAACTCAGTGAGGAATTCTATGTCCATATACCTACTTATATGTCATAACATAAATACATTCCTAACTATGTGACACATCATCTGTATACATCATTTAAATGAATATTATTACGCATATAGATAGGCAAGTCTATGGGAATCTCTACTTGGTTTGCTTATCTTTCTCATAGAAAAGAGTTGTCTCACTAGCTATATGCTCTCAAAGGAGTTGCTTACTAGCCATATCCTTTATTTACCTAGGAGGAGTTTCCTCACTAGTCGTATCATGCATGCATACATATCATTAATGTCATATAGATCTCAATCTTTGCATTGTTAACTATGACTATTTGGATTTTCACTTCTTCTTGAACTATCCTCGCATCACATTGCATTTAAACATAGTATATATGCAATAACATTTCATTTCATCCATAAAATGCATATGACTAAAACATAGCTCTAATTAGAGAAATATGACCATTTAAAGTTTTAGTCCTCTTTTGGCTCTCTCTCTTTCTCACACACACGAACTATCTGACGCATGACCATGTCCCTCTTTATGCTTACTGTCCTTTTCATTTTTTGCCAAAATAATTTGTTATATTTCATTTCGGCTTTTTGGCCAAAACACGCCTAACATCTGTCTCTCTCTCTCTCTCTCTCTCTATTTATCTCTCTTAATAAAATACAACCACATTTTCAATCTTTCTTTTTTTTTTTCTTGTTTATTTATCTTCTTTATAATAATAATATCAATACAATAATTAAATTTCTCATAATTAAAATTTGTATTCATAAAATATTTAAATTTCATAAAATTAAAATTTTCTACCATAATTAAATTAATTTTCATAAAATACATAAATTAACTTAAATTAAATTAATCCTATTAAATATAAATATGGTATCTCACTTAAATAATTAACATTAAACTTACTTAAATCAAATAATAAATTATCTATAATTAATTATGTCTCATGACATAAAATATTTTTCAAAAATAACTTGATTTCGGAAAATTAGTAAAAATCTTTTCATATAAATAATCTAACTTTTCCATAATTAATTATTTCATCACATAAAATATTTCTCATAAATTACTTCAAATTTCAAAATTAATAAAAATTATTCTCATGTTAAATAAATTAATTTCTCATATTTAAATATATTAAATGAAAATAATTTGCATAATATCTTAATTATATCAACTTAATCAATAACTCAAATAAACTTAAATAAATTCATATACTTAATATTATTTAATTAAATTCCTTAAATATTTACTTAACATAATAAATTTACATAATGTAATTAATATCAAAATTACTTAAATCATACACTCATTTTTAACTTAAATTTATTTCTATAAATTTCATAAATCTTAATTAAATTCATACTTAAATAATTAATTTTATATCCTTAATTTCTTAAATTGATTAAATATATTTTATCTATGTAAACTCATCATAAAAATATTGAATATTGTCATGTACTCATTTAAATTTAATTTCTTAAATATAAATTATTCATTAAATATAACTTTTTTAAATATAATTCATATAAATCACATAACTTTAATTAAATAATAATATCAATAATATAAATCATTTCTCTTTAAAATATTAACATAAATAATCTTTTTAAATAAATTAAAATATATGCAATTATCATTAAATCGTTAAATTTGTAATCATATTTATAAAAATTAGGGAACAATATAATTAAAATAGTTTTGATTATTGAAATTTTCTAAAACTAGACATCGGACCTTACAGTTGGTATTGTACCTAAAAGAAGATCAAGGAGCTTATTTTAGCTCTCTTAAACCTTTGAAAAAGAGTTTACAAAGGTTTTATCTCTAGTTTGCAAAAGGATAGATTATATGCAATACTTGTAAAGATAGTGAAAGACCTAACTATAACTTTAGTAGATGTATACATTATTAGTTGAACTATTATAAATTACTTATAGTGATTTTTCTTTTCTTCTTTGCTTATTTAATTTTAATAGCAATCAATTCACTTTTTTCTCCTCTTTCGCCCTCTTGAATTATCATCATTACCAAGTTCAACAAAGTCATAGAACAACCCCATTCAAGTGGAGTCTTGAAATATCAAAAGGGAACGACCTCTAGGATGCTTTAGAACATATTAGAACAAGCATGAATAGATTCATTTAACAAAGTGAACAAGCCGTTTATAGACAAATAGTTAGTTTTTCTAACAGGTTTAAAAAATATGTTTTGAATACTAGCTAGTTGGTGAACATGCACTATATAAGGAGAGCTCAATAAAATATTTGAAGATTAGAAAAAATAAGAGAACACGAGAAAAATATTCACAATCCTTCTAACGTCCAATTCTTATATGTGTTGTTAATTGTAATCTCAAGCTTCAAGGTTAATTTGTTGTGATTCTGTATCCTAGGCAACTTAAGTGTTTGATTGGCTTCTCTTTGAGCAAGTTTTATGACTTGTATATATGAGGACACCACTTAGGATTGAAGAAATATTCTTTGATTATGTTAAGGCTTTGATCTAATCTAAAAATCTATTTTGGAATAAAGTTCAGAAATATTCAAAAACTTATTGTTCCAATCTAGTTAAGTCAAGCTAAATTGTAAGGTTTGAGTTGTACCAATAAACAACTTATTTAGTGAAACTCTCTAGTTAGGATACTAACAAAGAGGATGTAGGCAAAAATTTTTATCAAACCTTCATCAATTACTTGATGTTAACTCTCTCTTTTTTCATATTCCTTGTGGATTAATTTAACTTTTAATTTCGTAAAATTTATAGTAGCCATATTCACCCTCTTGAGGCTCTTTGGGACAATAATTTTATTTTATTCCTAAAAATTAAGTATATGAACTTTTTTTTAAAAAAAAAGAATAAAAATCACTTAAAACAAAACTATAACGTTTCAAAATAATATAAAAAAAAATCTACACCATAGCGAAATTCTACATCAAATGCAATTTTGAATTCAAAAAAATCAAAATATTACTATGACTTATATGAAAAGTGTTGAAAAATTAAATCAATAATTTTAATAAAATAAGTGAAAATGTGTTGTTATAAGAGGTACACCGATAATTGGGACCGATAAATCATCCTTTCTCAATAAGGGATACGTCTTTTTAATAACATTATCGAGAGATCATTAACGCTGATCCACACGCATGGAAGTAGAAACTCAGATTTCATTTTCCAAATTTTCCTCCACAAAAAAAAAAAAAAAAGGTGGTTTCCATAATTCTATTTATTTAAAAATCCCGACCGCTTTTGCCATAGATTTGATTTCGACCTCAAATATGAGAGGCCATTCCTTTGCCTCTCAAGTTCCCTTTCTTACATGAACAAAAAACTGGACAATCTGAAAGCCAAACTCTGTCCAAAACACCATTCGCCTTAACACAAATACAAAAACAGTCCTATGTGGGCATCTCGGATCCACTTAATGCAATTCTCCCACTTGCGTTGTGTGGGCAAAGAGAAGCTTCTAAACTGAACACCCATTCGACATCATTTCTTCTTTCTTTCATTTTTTTCAAGTTCTAAACGACAACCCAGTTGTTTCTTTTCTTTGTTTCACTCTATTATCTTGGTGGTTGTTTGGCTTATGAGAAATTGACCGGGATTTGCCATCTGGATTTTTTATTTAAAAGTAATTTCAAACTCTTTTACTTTTTATTGACAAATGATGTCAATGACATGCCACAGTCTTGATATTGGAAGGAGTGTGCTTGATTTGGCGGCTTGTGGGTGCTCCTGTAATGCTTCAATAGATAGGTATGCAGTGAGGAGTTACGCAAGGTCGATTTCTAGGACATGTAACAGGGACTATGCTCCCAGAAGATTGCTTTGTTACCATCGAGATATTGCTCGGTGTCGATTTTCTTCAACAAAGACTCCTGAGACTATGCTTAGTGGTACTTCTCTTCATTTCTAAATGCTTCTCTCTTTGGTAGTGGCTGTATTTGTTTTGCTGTTTTGCCAAAGTTTATTTAATTTGTATTTTGCTTTTTTTGGTATAAAAAAATCGTATATAGTTTGGTTGTTATCCAATTGAGATTCTTTTCTCAGTTGTATTTCCAATTGAGATTCTTTTCTCAGTTGTATTTGCTATAACATGACATAAATTCTCAAATTTAATTTTGTTACAAATTTTTACTCTGTATCCAACGGAACAACCGTCAGTAGCTTTGTGGTTTGCATTTGTTATTGTTTAGTGCTACCAGAGGAGTGACTTTTGATCAATAGATTGTAATTGCTTCATTGCACGCTTCAATGTTGTATTATTACAGTATATCTCTACCTAAATTTTTGTGCCTACCTTAACTGCAATGGCTTAGCATTGAAATACTCGTAATCTGAACATTCATTTATGCATCAACTTAATACAGGAGTTGCTCAAGGTCCTGCAACACTGTTGAATTTGAAGGAGTCAAGAGGCCCAGTTTTATTGAAAAATTTATTTGAAATGGTTGCTGATGATCTACTGACTCTTAACTCGAACCTCCGCTCAGTGAGTGCTTATTGCTAATACTGTTGTTGGGTGCTAATGGTACTTGTGTTGTATGATTTAGAATGACATCGTAACATACTTATGCTTTGTTAATTATGATGCCTACTAATTTATTCTATTTTTCAGTGTTAACTAGTGCCTCCGTGCTATAGGGTTAACTGATTAATAGATCTTTCTTTCCTTTTTATAAAAGTCTCTGATCCATTTATATCATTTGCTGGTATTCATTTATTGTGATTTTAGTTCAAACTTACTATTATGTCGTATGCTTTGTATTTGTGATGCCCTGTTGTGTGAATCAAGGGCATAGAAGTTCATGGCTAATGAAAAAACAAGTGTTGCTCATTGTGTAGGTGTTGATAGCGGTAGTACAAGAACAATAGTAAAATTTGACAAAAAGGAGGGAGGGAAGTTAATGATACTAGAATAGTAAATTAATATTATGGTAGTGATGTTGGACGAAATATAGATGGTATTAGTGTTATGTAAATGAAAATGGTAGCTCAGATATCTTCAATGTTTGTAACTTGTGCTTAATTTGTCTTAGTGTCTTCTAGTTGTTTGCAGAGGCAATGATATCGATAAACTGTGGTGTTTTGCCCGATAGCAGTTGCAATTTTATGGGGGATTTAGGTCCTATGTTACAAGTGCTATTTTTTTTCATGGTGGTATCTTTCTTTAGAATTGGCATGGTTTCATCCATGGAATGTCGATGAAGTTGAATATGAATTCAACCTGCATATCTATGGATGTTTGGTGTGATACACATGCTTGCTCAGAAAGTTTAAGAGGTTTTCTTAGTTTCATATACCACTTAGTTTCACATGCTTGCTCATATTCTTTGTTAGATTCTCTGGAGGTGTGCTAATCTTCAAATCATCATCAATGAAAAGCATTCAATTGCAACCTAAAATTTCATGTTTATCTTCACTAACTGCCAACTAGGGCTGGAAATGAGTTGAGCTTGGCCAACTTAAGCTCTGCTTCTTTTTGAAATAAGCTTTAAATTTGTGCCCAAATTTAGACCGTTTGTCAAATAAGCCAAGCAGAGTCAAATGCAAACCTATTTGTCTCATTTGTTAATGGGTTGAAATTGAGCCAAAGACTTCCTTATATTATACTTTAATTGTCCATAAATTTATTAGAAATATATATATTTTGAAAATCATAGGGTACTTAATTATAATTATATTCATTCTTTTCAATAATTAATGTAATAAAATGTGCAATCTTTACACATTATAGAATGAGTGCACATTAAAAAATTAAAAAAAAAATATACATCATTCCCTGTGATTTTCTTTGAAAGCAATACTTAAATATCATTACATGTATTTAACAAAAGTAAATTTCGTTTTTTCAAATCATAGTACTTTATATACAAGTTAGCTCACATGCTTGCAAAAGAAGCTGACTGACAAGATAACATGAGTCAAGCTTTACCTACCTTAGATGTGGCTCATCTAGTGCTTTTTAAAAAATGAGCTTGAACTTGACTTGTAATCATGATGAGTGAGTTCGGTGAGCTTTTATCCAGTGTCAAGCTTGGAGTAGCTCACTAACCGCTTTTGGTACCAAGTGATCTGTTGTTTCATAACTAGGCTCTAAGTAGGATCAGTTTTTAGTGAATTTTCAGTTCTTGTTTGTATGTTAGGAAAATAGAAGCAAAATCCTTGTCTACACAGTTTATCTTGCTATGCTCTACTTTAATCTTTTTTGGCTCTTGTTAAATATTTCCAAATCATAACAGCCTTCATCATTCCAGTTCCTTGCCCAAATATTTTGGGCATCTTATGGACATTTACTGGAAGGGGGCAGGCGTTGGATGAGTGTTGAAGAAAAAAAAAAAAAAAGGCTGCACTGCTACTTAGTGGAGAGTTTTGCAGATAGTTTTAATAAGTTTGGGTAATTTCACCACGTTGAAGCTTCTTCTCTTAGTGCTGAATTCATTTCATGAGAACTGCATTTGTCTTTCTATAATTAGTATAAGTTCCTACAAAGAAGACAAAAAATTTTCTTCTTACTTGTTTCTCTACACAGTTGGACATGACTGCATACCTTACAGTTTGGTGGAGAACTGAGAAAATTTTGTTTCTTTTGCTATTGGTTTAGTCCTCACTGTATGTACTTCTGTGACATGCTTCTTTTAACTGTAAATATCTGGTCTATGATGTGAAGAGTTGGAAATAAAATGTAACTATGAGTGTGAAATATCGTCTTATGTCAATTGAAGAATGAGGAAGCTATAAAGAGGTGGTGCCAGAGGCAAACTTTCACTCACTCCTTGTGATATGGTGCAATTGTTATACTAGGCTGTTGTGGTTCTTATTGTGATCATTAATGGATATGATATCTTAGAACGTTATAGTACTGGTAAATGTCTGCTCAGCTAATGTTCTTAAGCAACAAATTGCTCTTCATATTCTAAGATATTGTAGTCCTGGTAGTTATGCCATAGTTTGAGCTATATAAAACTGAATTCTGGGAGAAGATTGGATATTGCAATTCACACTTAAATGTTTGGAGTTAACATTACCTAGGTAAGGATATACACTTAGCGGGCAGTAGCCTTGGGTGTATACTGTGTTTTGTTATGAGTTATAAGCCAAAATAAGTTGCAATAATTACCCTCCAGTTTAATGTTTTGGTACAAGTAAAACAAGGTCATGCAGATGCTTGATAAGGGAAGAAGTTTCCTGCAAGAGAATTTTCACATGTTTCGATATTCTAGTTTTTGTCACTGTGTTATTCTCACCAACTTACTGCATGGATATGTGGACCACCATTTTTGGTTAAATTATTCTAGTTCTAATGCTGTTATATCCATTTCTAGTATATCTGTTTAAAATGCTCTTGTAGATTGTTGGTGCAGAAAACCCAGTTTTAATGTCTGCAGCTGAGCAGATCTTTGGTGCTGGTGGGAAGAGGATGCGACCAGCTTTGGTATTTTTAGTGTCAAGAGCAACAGCTGAAATAGTGGGAT
>CATIWR010497689.1:0-11869 GCA_949677035.1 Omphalea diandra | reverse complement strand
AAAAAACATAATTAGATTCCAATGTGTATGTGATAATTTTATGATATGATTATGTTCTATTACATGTATATGTGATTGAATTGTTACATTTTACATGTGAATACAAGTCAAGTGAGAATTATATGCTCTTAATGATTACTTAGCATACCATTGTGAAAGAACACTTACATATGGAACTAAAAGGATGTTGTGACCAGCTTGTCAAACACTTGCAAATCACTTGGAAAAAGGACCAATATGTATTATTGGCACATGTCATTAATCAAATGATTCACTTGTTATATATTGGCTAGCAAAATCAATTGTCACTTGAATCATAGGAATTCTCGGAATAGTGTTTATCTTGCAACGTCACGATAAAAATCAATCTATTGCATTTGCACTTGTACAATCAATTGTTATACTTGTAATGTATCACGATGATATTTGATTATTGGTTGTCATAAGAATCTGATTATTATTTTTATTCATTGAGTCAGCTCACCAATTTATAATTATATTTTTTGGATAATGAAGCATAAAGTTTAGATACTTTGGTGCATAGAGTTTTACATAGAGACACATAAACCATAGGTCATTGGTTACATTCCAACTCTCTCTCTCTCCTTGTGTCATGTACATTTATCTATATAGGAACCTATTTATGGTCACTAGCCTTAAACATTAGTTAACATATATGTACATTAAATACATGTTAGATTGTGTATGTATAATGAATTAACCTATAAGCAAATGTATTTTTGGACATGACTGCCATGATTTGTAAATGAAAATGGTCGTTACAAAGACTGTGACTTAGGTTGGAATCTAATGACAAGTATTTGCTGTGTAAAAACCCCTTAAACAACAAGTGCACAAGTCATAAATAACAAAGTGTACTTGTGAGTACAAATATTGTTTCCTTGGGGATCGAGTTTAAGTATTAAATATTTTGTCTTATATTATCTAAAGGGCCAAAACAAATGTTTACTTGTAATTAAAAGCAAAAAAATAAACTAATTAGAAATGTAATAATATGGAAATAATCAATGGATAAAAGTCACTAGGAATTTAATTTCATTTAGCAACTTTTGATGGATTCCTAATTCTCAACCAATTGATTCATTCATCTAGTATTATTATCAAGTCACTAAGGTAATCAATCTTGAGTATTAATAGCATACAAAATACATGTTAAGCTAGCTATCTTTCAACATAAAAGTTATGCAATTGTCTAAATAAACAAGACCTATTAAGGTTTCTTAACACATAAAAAAGTAAGGGAATTATTGAAAATTCATTATATGAAAATCATTTTTCAATAGTCGATTTATAGAATTAAACATGATTAATGGCCAACCAATAAATAACATGAAGTACTTAACATAGAGGATGAATGGGAAACCAAAAAGGAATTGAATTAAGAAATTCAAAAGTTATCACACAGGATCCATCTATAACCATAATCTTAAGGGTTAAGTTCATAATGAAGAAGAAAGAAGAAAAGAAAATAATAAATACAATTACAATATAAGTCATGGACTCCTTTTTGAACTTCCTTGATTGGTTACACCTTCTCTCCCTAATTCCTTACTTTTTTGCTCCTTGAATGAATGCTTGATATTTTTATTACTTCCTTTCAAATGTTGGGTGATTCTCTTATGCCCTAATTTTTGATTAAGTTACTTCTTTAAATAAGGCTTTAATTATGTCTTCAAAGTAGGATGCTTAGGTGAAAGGAAAAGGAAGATAATCTTGAGAAGATCACAAGTGTGAATTGGGGTTTAACAAGGTGCACAACTATGTGCAGTCAAAGCATATACTGTATTTGCCTTATGCCTTTGCTAAAATGATAGGACACATGTTCGTGTCACGTAGCCATGTGATTTTTTCTTCTACCCTTTTTTTGGTGTTATGACTCATGGTTGTGCACTTCCTCCCTCCCCCTCCCCATCCACCTTCCCCTCCCCCCCCCTCCTTTTTAGTTTTTTTCTTTATTTTCAAACCTACCAAATACTAAATAACATGCATTAAGTCCATTTGTAAGTAAAATTAAGCTAATATATGGATTGAAAGGAGATTAGTCTATAAAAGATATGAATTATGATGCTAAAAAATATTTGATACAGATGAGGGCAAGAACAACTGAAGTGTTTGGGGATTCATTATTAGTCATCTCCTAGTAACTGATGAATGGGAACTGAAGGAGGAATGCTTGAGCCATATTTGGATCATTTGAAGAGGTTGACCCAAAATATTCAGAGGATCATATTTCACCACTTGCCACGGGAGGAAAATGTGATGGTTGATGCTCTAATAACCTTGATTTCTATTTGGGATGGGCTAGAGAGAATGCTAATAAAGTCATTGCTTACATTTAGATATATGACACCATGCTTTATCGATAAAGAGGTGATGTAAGTATTAATAAAAAGATGACCATGGTATTGCAATGTGCAGAGGTACTTGGAAAATGGAAGGTACCTTGAGGGGGCTAAAAAGAGAGATAAATGACACCATGCTTCACTTATAGAGGCAGCATTGCCAATTGAGATAGCGATGAAATCCTTATAAGTAGTAGTCAAAATGAAGATTCTTAAGTATTAGTGAGTGAGAAGTAGTTTTGAACAGTTGACCATGACAAATGAGAAAAGATTGGAGGCTTTCTATCATATTCAGTTGTACTAGGCTAGGATGGTACTCATTTTTAGCAAAGGTGAAAGCAAGCTCGACAAGAGTCAATGAACTGGTGTTGAAGGCAATCCAATTAAAAGTTTAGGATCCTTGAAGAAAGTTCAAGTCAAATTGGAAAGGTACTTATATAGTTAAACAAAGTTATTCAGGCAATACTGTGAAGTTGTTTTATAAGGATGAGAATGAATTCTCTAAGTTAGTAAACCTAGATATGCTGAAGAAATATTACATGTAAGGATGTGAGAAATGTAAAATAAGCCTTCTAAGTCAAAAATTTGAAAGAGTGTCTTAGGTAAAAATTAGGGTGTAAAAAAGAAAGAAAGAAAGTCTATTAAGTTGAAAACCAGAGAAGGCAACTTAGGTAAAAATTAGGACATAAAAATTTATAATAAGTGAAGCAAAAGTCGAGAGAATGCACAAGACGACTGGGGGTATCCACCGGAGTATGACGAAACATGGAATGATAGCAAAAGGAGTGAGAACAAAGAGTAGGAAATTGATAAGATGGAGGCATTGAGCAAGATAGTTAAATGATCTATTTTGTGATTATTACAAGTAGTGACCTAGAATCTAATTAATATGTAAATGCAAAATGTAATGGTTTATGATTAAGCATAATACAAAAAAAAAAAACACATTTGCATAGCTAAAACAATATTTTCAAACATTTCTTTAGACTAAATGAAATATAAAAAGTTCTTTTCCATATGCTCATTCGATGTTTATGTTTGATGGGTCCAAGCGTACACTACTAATTGTCACATAACCAAGTCTCGAAATTAGCATCATCAAAGGTAAAAGTCATAGTAGGAAATATATGATAGATGTATCGATCGGGTAGATGGTCTCCATTTTGTCCAAAAAAGCCCTAGGTCAAAGGTCCTTCAATGAAAGTAGGGAGCAAACCCACCATGTCCTATAGAGCCCCAAATTGACGATGGAGTCTAGCTAGAACATAAAAGGTACTAGATGATAAAGTAAGAATAATCACATAGTCTCCATAAGTCCTTAAAGTAATTTCAATCAACTTCTAACATCTTTAACCCAATTCATATGGATTTTAATTATGTTATATTTGAAAATATGCATCACATGGCATAAGCATGACAATAACACTTACATTATTGCATTTGACGCATTTAAATATGAATATGATGTTTATATAGTGGCACGTCAAATTGTCATATGTTGTATGCATTTTATACTATTTTTAAATAATGGTGTTTTGCAACTTATTAAAAGTATAAGGAGCATATGGGGATTGGTAGATGGATAGAGGTGGTGAAGGAGTTAAGAAAAAGGACTAAAAGAGAAAATTTCAACTTTCAACCAATTAGAACAAGCCATCAATCTTTTGTCTTATTAAGATAAGAATACAAATTGGAATTCTCTATCAATAAGGGCTAGTAAGAGAGGAGAAAAGGGGAAAATATGGCAAAAGAATAAGAGAAAAGAAAGAAAGAAAGAAAGAAAGAAAGAAAGAAAGAAGAAAGAATAAGAAGAATAAGAAGAAAAAGTTAACTAGGAAGAAATCTTGAGTTTTTCTAGTTTTGGTGAAAGATCCTCAAAGCATTGAAGATATATTGGAAATAAGCTAAGACCATCTACGACTTAGTAATTTAAAGGAGGAGGTAAGTAAATTGCTAATGTTAGTTCAATACGTGATTGGATAAATGCTATGAACTTATACTCATTGGATTGAATTATTGTTTAATGAGATGATATTAATGAACATTTCAATGAAAGGATTGCTATATTTTTGAATTATTTATTCTTATGAGATATTGATAAGTTGTGGCTTAAGAAAGAAAGTATGTTGTGATATGGATTGTCAAGGTTGATGGGTATTACTATTAGTTATTATATTACAAGAATTTTGTTAGATTTATAAATAATTTGTAAAAGAACCATTACTTGATATTGTTTAAATAATAAATAATATATTATAACCTATGTGACAACAACATTTTGATATTATTTAAATAATAAATAATATATTATAACCTATGTGATAACAACAATTGATAGTCTATGTGGCAATGATTTATAGCCTATGTGGCAACAATAATGATAGCCTATGTGGCAATAATCTATAGCCTGTGTGTTAATAATATATAATAGCATGTGTGGCAATAAAATATGATAGCTTATATGGCAACAACATTCAACAACCTGTATGGCAACAAAATATAACAGCTTATGTGGCAATAATATAACATTAAAGATTAAAAACTCTTTATTTTGTGTATGGATGAGATGAAGAGTTATTTATATTTAAATGCTTATTATGTTATTTATGCTTGAAGTATCATTATGCATTTAATTCCTGAATATGCAAGCACACTCCTTTGCAATAAATTTTCTTTTAGGAAGAGTAGATAAAAGATTACATCCAGTTTGCATTTTAAAGTTATTGTCTAGTAGTTTGATAGAGGTCGGACTAGTGTGCAATCTATTAGTATTTTGGTTAGTTTAGCCATGAATATTTTGTTGTAAATAGTTACTATATTGTGGTACAAGATACATAATGTTCAAAACAATTAAAGAAAAGTCTTTTAATGTTAATGGGATGGCATGAGAGTATTTTAATGATGTTATGTCACTTTAGTACTCCATGCTTTATGAATGAGTTAATGCACTTGCTTTAGGAATGATTAGTAAATGGGACATCACACAACCTTCACCAAAGATAGGCCCAATGAATGTTAGAATCAATAATGTGAGATGGCTACTAAATCCACTCAGCTTCAGTAGTAGCAGGCCTTTATAATGATGGTTTGAATGGTGGCATGGAAAATAGTGTTTTCGCATCCATAATTGGAGCAACCAACAAGCAAACTTCTCCAGTAGCCATTTTTTTAAAAAAGCTCGTTAGGTTGAAAATTCGAATGGATGATCTAAGTAAAAATGAGCAACCCATTGGGTTAAAAACTCGTAAGGGCAATCTAGGCAAAATGTCAAGGCAATAAAAATAAATATAAAAATCATCATTCTTAAGTTACCATGGACTCCCAAAAAAGGAGTTGTTGATACCAAGAGATACTCTATCCATACCTATAATGGTCTCATCAAGAATGATCAGAATTGGGGTTTTCATAATCTCAATCTCTTCAATAAGTGGTAGAGTTCGTAGATCTATTTCTCCATTAGCTTTTTAGAATACAAATTCTCCTATTAGAATAGTTATAAAAATACAGATCGGTACAACTCGATGTGGTCCCTAGAAACGTAAAGAGTAAGAAAGGGTGACATAAGAATCTTCCCCTCACATAAGGTGTACATGGGTACCTCATCATATCATAAATCAAATGGTTTGATCATTTTTTAGATATATGGGTAAATCAGATTTGGCAAGGCAATTTGATCACCACCTGTGATCTAATAGTCAGGAATGACATCAAATTCTTCTAATAGGGGGGGAGATCTTAGTGTCTCTAAAATGGAAAAAATGGGTAATGAGGTCTTATAAATCACAAGCAGCCCAAAGAAAATCTAAGTTAAGCCTAAAGAAATCTAAGTTAAGTCGAATTGGAGAGAGGTATCAAAGGGTTTTAAAACCCGACCAAGGTGAATCATACCAACTTTAGGATGAGAAAAACTTTAAAAATGCCTTGGCCATGATGGAAAAGGTAAAGATGGTAGATCTGGAGTGAAAATCAAATAGAGGTTACTTGTAAAAGAAAGAAAGATGAATAATGCATGACAATTGTGTACAATAATACATGGTTGTACATATTGCTCAAGTTATTTCTATAGACAATTAATGGTTTGTACATGCAACTTGGTGGTCTATAAAACCCATTTTTCCTATAAAATTTTAGGTAGAGCCTTCTTTCTATTTTAGGCTTTTGATTGCTTTATACCTATTCTAAAGGGGACATATGTATTTGAATAAGTACAAATAACACAACCATCCATTTAGAGTGCAAATTTGGAGCCATATTCATAATTTGAGCAAATATACTAAAGAAACACTATAGTTGAGCCAAAATAGAGGTAGAATCACATTAAAGTACATCCTAAAAGTCCTAACTATTTAGAAAAGCATCCAAAAGAAGACTTTTAAAATTGCCCAAACATTTATCCTACAGTATTAAAAATATCATCAATGTTCAACAATGTATGAAAAAGGGAAGCAAATAAAAGTCCTGAAGAGCTAATCTAGCTAAGAGCTGCTTGATTTTCCTCACCCCAAAAGTGGTCCCCTAATTCTCTTTTGAAGTGATAAAATCATCAGAATCTAAGGGTTTTGATGGCACCATTTGCTTGATTTAGGCCTCTATCATTGTTAGGCACTACTCTATATCTCATAGCTCCTAGATTAGGCATTGGACCATCTCTTGTAAGAAATACAAAGGTTAAGATGGATAGGACATGCACACGCAAACACAATTATGAACATGTAAACAATTTGTATTTTTATTACTAAATTGGACCTCTTAAGTTTGATGGGTCATGGTCCTCTTCATTGTAGTGATTAAATTTACCATCACCTTAGCCTAGATGTGAGGAATCTATGAATGAGACAACACTTTAGCAACACATAAGGGAAATGATACTCACATAAGTGGTGTCAATCGGCTCAAAGGTGCACGCTAACCTAGTGATATCTAGAGCCATCATAAAATTGATCACTAGGGCTACACAAGACTTGATCATATTATCGGGGAAAGGGTTAACTCATTCGCCATACTGGCTCCAGCCATCCAACTCTAGGAGTATAGGCCCTTGTATGGCCTCAAATAGTAGAAGCGAGCTTTGTAGGCCTCAACTAATGTGCCATCATCTTTTAGGCCCTACAATGCAAGACCATCCCTATATGGTCCTCGTGTCGAGGAAATGCCCTAATGTCCTACTTCGTCATAAGGATCGTCCCAAGGAGTGCCTTAGCCATCTAAGTCTTGTATACTATATTGCCCACTACCAATTGATCGCTTAGAACAAACTATAATAGCTCATAGATCTCCCCTTCTTTTTGCTCTACATCTTATAACATGTTAAAAGGCAGATATTGAGTAATCAAATGCAAGTCTAGTCCCTAATCACATAGAGGATTTACTTTATGAGGTATGAATCCTATAGCGAAGGCCTTACCAGTAAGCATTGCTCATAGAAGTGATCCTCTACCTTGACCACCTCAAGCTACCACATGACAACGGACCCCCCAATCAAACCATAGTTGCAAAAAGAATAGAAACTAGGGTTTTACCACTTTAAATGTATAACCAAAATCAATAAATAATGCAAGGGACTAATTTTTTAATCTTTTTTACAGGATAAATGTACTTGATCCATGGTAACCGCATTCAGGAAGTTACACTTGGTCTTACTAAACAACTCTTGATAGCGTGCGAAGCACCACCTTGCAAATTATAGGTAATAATCATCCATGTTTGGCAAAGGCCACCTTGTAGCAACCTTAGCTCTATTACCCAAGCTTGTTAAGAAACACACCATCAACTCAATAATGACTAGAGGAACAAATAAATGAGCAAAATAAGATAATTCCAGAGAATTAATTACCACGAACATGCTTCAGGTATAACTTATATATGACTTCCCTTGATTGCATCGATTTGGGAACTACCATAGGTCCTCTAGTGTCGTAGATCCCTAGTTGAAATGGCGAATAAACCCTAAGTCCTTAAATGTCAACAATAGGTAGATCTCAATGTTATCTATAAGGTTTGTGAATAAAGTCCTTGATAAACTATATAAGAGGAAGCACTGGGCCACTTGGTCGACTAACTTCTATGGGCTATCATCAATAACAATAGGCGGCTCTACCTTCAGGTTGGAACATTCAAAGGTGAGATTCCCTTTAGTGTAGGGAATATATCCCAAAAGCCTACAAACTTCTACAGTATTGAGTAATACACATTAGTGTATGTGAAAAGGGGAATCTTGAAGCAATGAATCCCTATCAAATAGGTGAAGTCCCTTGGTGTGATCATCACCTCCCTAGTCTGTGGCAGTTGAAAGGTATAGGTAGTGTCCATTCACCTATCAACTAACACCTACATCATGGTGGAATTGCCCTATAGGGCCTTATCCAGGAGTGTCCAAAGGAGGGCAAAAGATCAGTCTCCTCCAGTCGAGCTACCATAAGAGCTGGTAGCTCTCTAAATCAAACCCCAACCAGGGTAACAAATCTATCTCTCTTACAGAAGGAAATGTCACCATGCCAGTAATAAAAGGCAAAATTCAAATCCTACAGAGATCAAAATAAATCAAGACTAAATGAGTAAGAAAAGAATGACAAACATCATATTAATATGCCCTAGGTATTCATATTAACATGCCCTAGGTATTTAAAGTATGCAATTTTTTGAAAAATAAGAAATAACACCCATTTATCGTTTCATGTGCCTATATTTTTAAAATATAAGAAAAATGAAAAGGTGAAAAATAATTAGCGCTGAGCACGACAAAAGGCATTTTGTGAAATTCTATGAAAAATTATGAAAGTTAATTTTCCATCAAAAATTTCATAAGGATTCCAAATTCAATTCAATAATGATACACAAAGTGTTCATAAAGTATTAAAGAATCAACATAAGCAGGTAAATTGAGATAACACATTAATTAGTAGACAATAAAGCAAATTTTAAAAATTAAAGGGTAATTATCTTATGTTTAGTTCTAAATATATTAAGCTAACTTAATGTTCATATGTAGAAGATGATTTAGGATAATGCCTAAAATCTAAAGGTACTAAAAGCAAGGAAAATAAAAATCAAAGAACATGAAAATGGGACCTACCATACCAAAAGTTACATTAGCCAAGTGATAATACAAATTATGCACAGTCAGCATGTCCCTGCATTACTCGAAGCCCTTCAACACGATCTTCAAAGCCAGTCTTGTCAAACGAAAAGTTGAGGTAAAGCCTTATGTAGCCTTCAACTACCCTAAAGAGTCATAGACAATATCCAAAAGTAAGGGGAACCCTAAAGAAAATCTAAGTCTAGAAAGAATTCTAGTGAGAGAAAGAGGAAGAAAGCACAAATAAGCCTTAAAGTCGACTATAACCTTTATATAGCAAAGTTTGTTTGTACAAATAAGCCTTATCAATATAAAGAACTAATGCCTTTCCTGTAGAGCAAATTAGTTGTCTTACTGCTTTTACATATGGAGTCCTTCAAGTTGGTTGTACCGATAGGCCACATGTCCCACATATCTATATAGACCACATAATGTTGGTAGAAAAAGAAAAGGAAATAAAAAAAAAGAAAACCCTAGGTGTAAAATTACTAAGTTCCCTTTTGTATCACTAAAGTTGAGATAAGCAATTTCAACCCAGTTTGCATATATAATTTCTAAATCACGCTTGAAATGTCATAATCAACCTCCAAGAATACTAAAGGGAACTCTATAGCAAAATCTACATTTTAAAAGCTATCCCACCTAAAGACAAACACTTAATAAATTACTTAACAATACCAAACTCTAAACAACTACTCAATATGAGTGCTCCTCCAAGATAGTCAGAAGGGTTGTAATGATAAGATCCCATTCTTAGGAAGGCTACAAGGGTTGTTATGATATAGGACAACTCCTTAACCTATCATAAGGGGGAGCATAACATAAAATTATCCTTAAGCCATATTCACTTATCAAAAGGGCTAGGACATTTCAAATAAATTCAAAAATATTAACAGTTATAAGAAGGCTATTGCAGGCATACAAGGACCCCTAACACCTATTATAAAGCTATTAGGTTGCCTAGTACCTGCTTGAGAGCTTTGGAAGCATATAGAGCACACCAGTGCATACTAGAAAGCTATTGAAAGCATATATAAAAAACTTAGTACCTATAAAAGAGCTACTAAGACCTCTAGTACCTACTAAAAAGCTGTTAGGACACCTAATATTTACTTAAGAGCGACTAGAGACATATGGGAACATATTGGTACTTGCTAGAGAGCTTTCATAATAAACTTTAGTACCTACTCAAGGAACTGTTAAAGAATTGTATCCTTTCTAATTTTTATGTTTCTATATTACTTTGTTGAGTTTTATTCAAATGGCCATTTCTTAAATGTCATTTTTTAAGGCTATAAAGTAAGGGCCAAATTATGAGCATCAAATTTTAGGCCCTAAGATGCAAGCCTAATAATGAAAACTATGGGAATTATTCCATAAATAGCAATGACAAGTTATAAAGAAAGAAGAACAAAGGCCTTGAAAAGCCTTAGATTAAGTCCCAAACCAAGCCCAAGTACACAAAAGGCCAAAACCCATTTTTGCTAGCCACTGTTTAAATGGTTATACAACCATATTACTTGGTTGTATAACTAAGTGACAAACCTTAGCCAATAGGACCTTCTAGAACATTATTCGTTATAAACCCCTTGTTTGTACAACCAACATCTTGGTTGTACAAACCACTTTAAAACTCTAATTCCAGAAGCTTCATGGCTCTTGTCTATTATGGGTCATGAATAAAGTGTAACCAAAGCTATTATAGCTTTGGTGCACCCCTTTTCCTCTATAAATACCCTCTATTTAGAAAGAGAGAGAGAGTAAAAGGCTTGTGCAAAATGAAAATGTGGTGTTATAATTCATTGACACCAATAACTAACTAATGAATATTTTCACTAAACTCCTTAATGAATAGAGAATGAATTTCATCAAGAGGAAAGTAGAGATGCTTGATGATGCAAACAACCAAGGCTAAAGTAAAGGATCCACTTCAACTTCAAGGCCCAATCATAAAGGGAGGGCTAAAGAAGTTTAAGGATGTAATTGGAGCATTCATGCAATAAGAAATTACACTTTGATTAGTCCAAGAAGAGCAAAGGATGTGTGAAGCCAATTAAAGGCTGATGGGAGCTTAAACTCTTCAAATGGAGTACTTAACTTAATACAATGGAGCCCAACTTGTGGAGAGCATTTAAGCACAACCCAATTCGTCCAAGGCATGTAAAAAGAAGCCCAAGGCATGTAAAAGGAAGCCCAATTCGTGCAAGCAAGGAAATAAGGCCCAAAGTCAAAGATTCTTGCCAGATTTCCTTAGTTGGCAATATTTCTTAATGCCATTAGAATTTCTTTTTTAGGCTGATTCCTTTTCCTTTTCTATTTAGGAAGAGTTGTTCTTTAGTTAGGAAAGTATCTTGGTCTAATCTTGTTGACCAATCATAATGTTTCTTTAGTTTTCCTATTTAGTTTAGGATTGTCTTTTCCTTATTACATT
>CATIWR010497611.1:0-14240 GCA_949677035.1 Omphalea diandra | reverse complement strand
TTATTTTATTTTATTATATATTTATTATATTTTTTGTGTGTGTGTGTGTGTGTGTGTGTGTTTATATATATATATATATATATATATATATATATATATATATATATATATATATATATATATATACACTATTATAATATTAACCCTATGTTTGGAAAAATGATGTATGGGAAAAGAAAATAAGGAGAAAAAATAAATTTTATTTTCCTTTCTCATGTTTAGATAAAATAGAGGGGAAGAAAAATAAATTTATTTTCTCTTGTTTGAAAAGCAAAATACAGAAGGAAAGAAAAATATTATTTCGTAGATTTTCAATTTTATCCTTTATTCAATAAAATATTTGGATATATAATTGTATTGCATAATGCTAAAATATAATTATTTTATAATTTAATTGATTCTATATGAAATAAAAATTTATATAATGATAAATATAATATTAACACTAAAAAAATCTAACATTAGTTTTGATATTTTAAATGTTAAAAAATATATTTATACATTGAGTTATATTTTGTAAATATTGAACATTAGTTTTTAAATTAAACGTTAAATGCTAATATTTATCAAACATTATTTTTCAATATTTTAATATTCAATCACTGAATATCAATTGGTAAATACGAAATTAAAAAGGCATTGAGTAAAAAAGCTAATAAGATTTTGAGAGAATTAATTTCAAGCAAAATTTTAGATTAAATTATTTTACTAATTTTATAATTAAATTCACTTTATGTTGATTTTAAATAAAAAAATAAAAAAACCTGGTGGAATACTGAACCAAAATTTTTGAAAAAACCGAATTAACCGAACCAATTAAACTAAAATTTACATGTCTATAAACTGAACCGAACCTATAAAAATTCAGTTTGGTTCAATTTATTTCAATTAAATTACATGTAGTTTAAATTTAGTTCAATTCAAATTAGTTTGATTTATTAATTACTTCAGTTAATTCAATTTTTTAGTTTTTTATCTAAAAAACCGAATCTCAAACCAAAAATATAATTTTTTTTAAAATTATAACTGAACAAAACCAATTTTTATTCAAGGATCAAACCAAACCGAATCGAACTAGCTCGGTTCGATCGATTTTTTTTGTTTGGTCCTGTTTTCTCACCCCTGCTATTCTACTTTTTTTTAGAGTAGAATTATAATTTCATAAAAATCTCTTCAATCCCTTATATTTTATCTTCATTTTAAAGAGAAAATATAAGAAAAGAATATCTATTATTTTCCTTTCTCCTCTAAGTTTTCTTGATTTTCCAAACAGAAGAAAATAACTGTTTTTCCTTATTTTTTTTCTCTTATTTTCTCCCTCTTTTATTTTTCTCCCTTCTAAACATGCGCTAAAAAATCTTAGCCGAAAAGGATGATGAATGAGCAAATTGCGAAAACAATGGTACAAACAACATGATACGCTACTAGAGGGAACAGGACTTTTTGGTTTTGTATGGATAAAATCTGCGGAAGGAAAAAAGAAGAAGTTAAAGCCAAATGTCAAAACAATCCCCTAAACTACACTGTTTTCGTAAGGTAGCAGGACAGATTAAGGGTGACGATGTCATTTCGCAAAAATGCCACGTGACGCAGCACCTCTGACAGCGTCGACAGAAAGACATTCTAACCTTAAGTAATGACGTCATTTTCTTGAAGCATTCGGGGAGGACAGAAGGATAAGTAAGACATTTCACTTTCATCACTATGACAGCACAACCCTTCTATCGGACTCCGAATGACCAAATTGCCTTCAAATCTCCCAAAATCACAAAATTACCTCGGAGAAATCGAGTTGCCGCCAACTTACCGGTCTTATATATATACTAGATGGATTCTTGTGCATTGCAGTGGGTAAAAATATAATAATATTTAAAAATACTAGGCAAAAACATCATAATAATAATAATAAAAAGAGCATAAAGTCATTATATAATATAGTTAGCATAGTTGTCCAAACATAAATAGAAAGGCCAGTGCGTAGAGATGGGGGAGAGGATTTTTTAAAGTGATTAGTCTTCAGTGGGAGAGTGAAAATCTTGTCTGCAAAAAAAAAAGAAGAAGAATAAAACAATAAGAAAAATAAATAAGTAGGAAAAAGATACGAGGCAAGAAAGCAAATTAAAGAGCAGGTGGCATACCCAGTGTGTGATTTTTTGCTTGGAGATTGAGTTGACAAAGGCAAGCAATCGTCAACGATTGCAGCGGGTAGATCGGTTGAACTGGCATCACGAGGTAAAGCGGACGAAGTTAAATCTTGCTTTGGTTGGGGAGAGAAAGTAAGACTTTTTCTTACATGAGATTTCTTATTTTTTGTTAATGGGAAAATCAAGAAAACTGATGATTGTTAAGGTGATGAGCAAAGCAAGTGCAGCGAGGATGGCATTTGTTATCAGCTTCAAAAATTTTACTAACTCTAAATGCAATTTTAGTGGCTATTTCGGCCTTGATGCTAATAATCAAGTGAAAAATTTTTGTGAGACTATATATGCAGATGAGGAAAGAAAGGATTGAGTTTCTTTCTTTTAAATTATGAATCAAACTTGTAGTTGGGACACCAATAAGATCCGTGGCTAGTCAACCGAACATAAAAAATGAAGCAACATTTTCAGCACGCTGGTCTAATTTGTACTTATTTATCATATAGAGGGAAAGGGTAGTGAGTCAAATGTAAAGAACATAAGTATAATATAGAATACATGAGTATTGAGGTGCATCACCAATATTACGAACGTATTGGGAGTTCCTTAAGGGGCCCACATTTTCCATTGCACCAAATTGAATCACTTATAATTTTAGGTGCTACTTTTACAAACAGGGCAAGCCTTATACCATCACCCAATTGATGCATCAATGTTTTTTTTTATAGCAAGACATGTGAATTTTATATCCATTATGAAATGGAGAAAAAAAAGTCATGGGGTTCGCAAATATAAATAATTAGGTTTTGGGTTCGCAAATATAAATAATTAGGTTAAGGAAGAAAAGTAAATGTACCTTGTTAGTGTGGATATCTAATTTGAGAAGCTCTACAATTGTTTTGTGATTGAGTTGTTTTTCTTCCTCTGGGTCCATAAATGCAATGGCTGTAGGCATAACACACTCTATATTGTTGCAAGGCTGTTTTCAAGTTGAAAAAAAAAAACATGATACATATCAACGTAGTTCTTATATAAGAAATTTAAAATCGCTAATATGATTTCCATACCTGTTGCGAAAGGCGACAATTTCAGGTATGTCAGGGTTTATAAAGATGTGTGTTGTCGATGTGTTATTTGGGATGATATCTAAAGTATATATAACACTAATAGACTAACATTAAATAATTGTTACAAAACGAGTAGGGGAATATTTATGAATATATCTAAAAGAGTGAGTTGAAGATACCATTATGACTTGACCGATATGGCTATGAATGCAAGAATGACTGGATCGTCTATTTCTTCAATAAACACATTGTCCTCTAGGAAAGTCAATAGCAGTAGTTCCCCACAATATCACATCTAATTCTTCTCGACTAAATGAACACAACAGTAAAGAATTATATATTAAATATGTTTAATGAATTGATACGACTATAAAAGGATTTACTTCTTATTCAACAATTTGAGAGTCTTCAAGAAAACATAATCAAGTTCCCTCAATCGAGAAGCCAACAAAGAATGGGTCATCGCTTTTTTTTTTTTTTTTTTTTTTTTTTTTTTGTTTTTTAAGGGATGCTAAAGCCCTAGAACAACACAAAGGATGGAGCATAAAAGGCAGGCCCAGCACAATATTCTCATTAAACCACACCGTTTGGCAAGATTTGAATGAGCAAGTAAAGTTGGGCACATTCTTCATACAAATTTACATCAATGCCACAGCTCTAGCCGCTAATTGAACAGACTTCGATTTCACCATATCAACAAAATTGCCACCCGTCATTACAACTGTTCCTAAAGTTGGGTCCTCACATTCAACTTCAATATACACCAAATTTGCATATTATAACCCTGCTTTTGATGGGAAAAATAAGGAATACAATCAAAATTAGAATTACTCAATTCTATATGAAATAAATTGTTATATTATAATAATATATTAATAACATTGAGTAAGTTACTTAAATCATGGTTCAGTTCTTTGCAAGCTAAAGTCGGCAAATTAATTCTTCCCTAAAGCAAAATGAAGTAAGCCATTTAAAATTGATGAGGCATAATTCAAAAAATTGGAAAAAGTTTCTTTAATCATGGTTCAATTCTTTGAAAAATAAATACACAGGTCTCACAACAATTTTACTCATATGCCACCACCAAGCTAAAGAAAGAAAATAATCAAATTTAGCCAAGAAACTACGAAATAACTGACTAAATCGAATTGTACTGCTTTGAAAGAGTTCTGCCTTTATAATGTTTATATAAATATATGAATATAGATATAGATTGCTATAAATAGAAGCATTTGAGATTTGCAAAATAAAAGAAAAGTGCAGAAGAAAAGATATCTAAAATGTGATATAATATATTTTGAGTTAATTTTTACAAATTGAGAGCTTGTTATTATAATTTTATATTAATTTATTTGTGAGTGCTTTCATTTTGTATTTTTTTTCTTTTCTATCAGGATTAAATGAAAGATTCTGCATGTACCTTTGTGATTAATTAATTCTGATCTGATTAATTGTATATCATATTTTCTTTTTCTGAAAGCACAATAAAAGCATATAGTAGGAGGTATAATTCCCAGATTACCATACACATGGTTTTATCTTAAAGCAATTATGATCTGATTGGCAGTTTTCAGCTCAACATCTTCATAAATTCAGTGATTATTGTAACCAAAGTCCAACATAGATCAAAGCAAACAGAAAAAACCCAGATGCATAAAGCAAGGAATAAAAAATGTGAAAGCCTGCCTTGAGGATCAGAAACCTTAAGTTAAGACTCTCTATCAATTTTGTTGTTGTGATAATATATACTCTAACAAAACATATCTAAACTAAGAGTTTCACAGAAAATAAAACTATACTATTGCACAAAATCTCAAAAGCTACAAAATGTTAATCAAGTGATCAACATATATGATAAAATCATGGAAGAAATTATTTTAATTTAATTAATTAATTTTTTATTGAGATTTTATAGCTATATTTTTCAAGTTAAAATAATAAAAAAGATGTTGTAATATTGTGATGATCAACACATTTGATAAAATCATAGAAAAATTGTTTTCAATTCAATTTACATGTGTATCTCTTTTTTTTTAAAAAAAAAAAAAAAATTCATGTTAAGATGTTATAAATGCATTTTTAGAGAAGTATGGAGAAAAAGTTTTTTTCAGTTAATTTTTTTTATTTATTATGTTAACAGAGTTTTAATTTAAATAAACTTTTAATGATACCAAACTAGTTTCAAACAAATAAATACTTATTTGCTCTAAATCGAGTAATCCAACACTCCACTAAGAGGGCATTTAGTTGCTTAAATGTAATATTTTTATTTAAAATTACTTTTTTTAAAAAAAAATTATGTAAATAACTTTTAAAATATATATAATTTATACGTAAAAAGGTACAAGAATCTCTAATATAATTATTTTTATTTATTATATTAAAAATATACCTTATACAATAAAATTTAATATGTTGATCAAATCAATATGTGTAGAAATATTATTTAAAATTATTAAATAATTATCCTCTTAAAAATATTTAATAATTATAATATATAAACTATTCAAAATTTATAGTCTATTGCTATAATAATTTAAGAAAATAAAAATAGATCCAATTACTGAATTTAAAGTAATTTATATTTTTCTTAGGATTTTATTAAATAAAAATATAAATTTTATTTAGTAAATAAAAGTGAATTTAAGGTTATATATATTTATAAACTAAACTAATTACAAATATATTTATTTATGTTTATATTTATAATTTCTTATAGTCATAAAAAAGTAATTTTTTACCTCATAAAAAAAGAAAAAGATAATATCTATAAATTCAGGAATTTAATATTTAAATATAATATTTTTATGTAAATTAAATGATAAATTTTAATGCATTTAGTATCAACTGCTAAATATATTTTTGATTTTTATTTTTCTAAATTGAAAGAGTGTTTTTTGAAAAACAAGTTACAAAAGCTATTTTTTTTTTATAGTTTTCACAAGTTTTAACAACTGATTTTATTTTTTGAAAAAATTAATTTTAAAAAATTATATATTTAATAATAATTTTAATTTTTAAATTTTGATAATAAAAATAAAAAATCAAACTAACAAACAGGTTTAAATGTATCTAAGTAGAGTGTACTAAAATAGGAGAATTAAAAATTTTTATGAACTTTAAAAATTAGGGATATTCAATAATGTTTTTAAAAATTAAAAGTATTCAATAATAATTTTTAAAGACTTTAAAAAAGTTTATAAAAATCTGAGGGCATTCAATAAAGATTTTTAAAAACTTTTAAAAATCTGAGTGTATTCAATTACGACGTTTATAAAGTTCATAAAAATTTTTTGGTATTAAAAAATCATTGACTTTTAAAATTAATAGACTTTATTATACTTTAATGATTGTTTAGGATAAAACATCTAAAAATTATTTTTTCACATTATCTCAAAATCTATAAATTTTATAAATGCATAACTGTCCCTCAATTCCCAAGGACACAATGGTAATTCATGCTAGAACTGGATAGGATAAGCCCATGGCCCAATGCCCATCCATCTCCAAACGCAACACGCACGTACACACAGGAGAAGCAGAGCTCTTCGGCTCTTGCAGCCTTTTCTCTCCAACCATGGCTTCCGCTTCTACAGCACTATCTCTCTGCACTACTCTTACAATCCAATGCAGAATCTCTCCTCACCAACAATACCCACAATTCCTTTCTCATTCTAAGCCTAACTTTAGCTTTCTTTCCAATACCCACAAAAAACTCTCCTCTTTTTCTCCTTTCCTCTCCACCAGGCCTTCCTTTTTACCCATTACCAAATCATCTGAATCGGATGCTGTGGTTCTTGAGGTCGAAGCGGAGTCACTACCTGAGTCTCAAACTGAACCCGAGTCTCCGGTTGTTGAGGTTGCTAAGGAAGAACCCAAGAGGGAGGAGGTTTTTGCTGTTGTTATGGTGAGTGATGAATGTGGTAAAGACTGCTGCTTTATAGTTCTTGAATCCATTTCTTTATATTTTGGTGATTATCCAGTTTGTATTTTTTGTTGTAACTTGTGTTTCAAGTAGAATTTTATTGTTATTATGAGGATTTTTCTATAGTGGAGTTATGTAGTGGCCATCAAGATGATGTCTGTGAAAATTTTCTTTCTTTTTTTTTTTTTTTTTTTCTCCCTTCGGGTGTTAGTATATAAGTTGAATTTGTTGTTGTCCAGATTGTTTACGATGGTTTCGGAACAGTGAAGCCTAATATAGTTGCCTAAGGTTTTGCTTTTTGCATTTGTTCAGATTGGGTCACGCCAATATATTGTCATCCCCGGGCGTTATCTCTATGTTCAGAGGTTGAAAGGCGCAAGTGTCAATGATAAGGTATGGGTTTCTAATGGTTTCCTCGTGCATTTTGTGTACTTTAAATCTTTCCATGCTCATTGCAATTGCAAGTGTTAATTATGGTTTACATGCCTTAGATTTGTTTTCTTGAGTGGTATATTTTTTTTTTTTTGGTAAAGTAGCATTTGCTTATGAATGATGTAGCAACATCTCTTTTCTTTTATTGAATGCTTGCTTCTATAGAAGCATTAGTTCTGACAATTTAACAACCTGCAAGATGCAACTGCACCCCTTGAAACTTAAAGTCCTAGGCTTGGTTGTATTAGGATGTCATGCTAGAATTGTAACTGGGAGAGAGATGAAGAGGGGTTGGGATGAAAAGTGTAAATTTGAAGATATACATAGGTTTCCAAGCACCATCCGAAGAGAGGGTCTGAGGGGAGGGCATGGTAGGCCTTGAAATATTGTTGGTTGGCTCTAGTGATAGTTCAACACTTGAAGTGGCTCTCTAGTTCTGAAGCACTTTGGTTTGTTCAGAATTGGAATCCATTGAGGTTTTTCATTGTTTATGGTGTTTAAAAGGAAACAAGACTGTGTTATCTTTAAACTCAACAAATTTTGGAAGAGGCCTACTGTTGAGTTTGTGACCCAGTTTAAGATAGTTTTATCATATCTGTGTTTTTATCTCTGCAGGTGTTACAATCTTTGTGCTGTTACTTGGTAGCTTTGCAAATAGTCACTAGTCAGCAACATAAAAAATTAACATAGGTTGAATCCATGGTGTCTTATGTTATTTCAAAATTGCTGGATCAGCTATCAACAATTTATGTGAATCTCCAAGTTGTGCCTCTAGTGAAATAAAGGATGATTAGAAGAGGAATGTTTTTCAGATTATTATAAATAACGTACATCTATTTAAAATATGCCATGATGGAGGAGTGTAAAAGGGTACCGAAGAGCCTGTGATTGAAAGCATTTCTTGAGTGAACTATTGGTGGTAGAATTCTTGTCATTTTTGGTGTCTGCAGTGATGAACAACAGAGGTACTTCTATGGGTAATGTGAAGCTGAAGAGAGAGTAATTTGTTGGACTTGCTAGACAGAAATATTTAGGCCTAGTAAACACTTTATGTCTGAGAAAGGTTTGGATCAGTAAACACTTATAATATACATATGGACTACCAGGACATATTTCTCACTGTTTGGGCTACTGGCTTTTAGGTGGTCTGTTAGATAGTGTTCCCTTGACTCCAGCAGCTTCACATGAGGTAAACCTAAAGGTTAGTAGTTTTACAGGGGAAGCAATGGTATTATGTATGCGTATGATATTCATTGTACCAATGGTACATGGTAGTGCTGCTGCTTTCTTTAACTTCCTCAAAGTTTATGGGATGAAATTATATGGCTTCTTAGTCATGCCACATGAAGTGCTTGTTGATCATTGCTCTTTTCTGGTTGTGACGTAGCAATTATTGTCCCCTTTATAGTCCAGTTTTGTGCAACTTGCAAGTCCATCAATGAACATCTGTAATGGTGCATTCTTATTCAGATCACTTTAAACAAGGTGTTACTTGTGGGAACAAGAACAAGCACCTATATTGGAAAACCAGTGGTAACCAATGCTGTTGTTCATGCTGTAGTTGAAGAGCAGGTAGTTTCACTATCCTCTGTTCATTATTTCTACACAATTGCTTTCAATTTTATTTTGTCATCTGTTTCCACTTGGGGCTGATTTATTCCTGATCTAGGGCTTAAATCCCAAAGTTGTGGTCTTCAAGTATAAGAAGAAGAAAAACTATCGGAGAAATATTGGTCATAGACAGGTATTGTATTCTGATTTATGGCATTATAACGGGGTGCTAAGCACAAAAGCCTTTTGCACAAATGCAATTGTAGTCGATGCATGTATAATGTAATTCACTTGCCAGCTGAAAGCGGACAACTCTTTTCATATGTGTGAGTTTGAGCAAGTCTTTATGCATGTACTTCACTTGACAAAAAGAACTCAAGGGACTCTTTTTCTGTTTACGTACTTCCATATATTCATCTTTTATTTCTATGAACCTATGCTTTGGGACTTGGCCCAAATAGCCACTGGCATTTGGGGTTTTGCAGGTAGGGATGGCAATGGATAATATTTAATGGGTACTGGGCCCTACGCAGTCTGATTATATAAAATTTGACATTTGGGCATTTGTTAACAGGTTTGGGGGAAAAAAAAATCCCCATTAGCTTTCAGGTAGAGTAAGGGTTTAGTACCTAGAGTACCAGCTATCTGAACCTGTTTATGTAAATAATTAATAAAATATAAAAATAAATTTTATATAGTATTGTTAACAATATTTTATATTATTATGTTACACAAACAAGAAAAATAAATTATTCTATGGGATAATGAATTTATAAAATTATAAATTACTAATTTATACTAGATAAAATTATTTTAATACAAAATTTTTATTAAAATATATAAAAAGTTAAAAACTGAAATATATTTAATCAGGTTTGGGACAGGTACAGAGTATTTTATTTAATCGGGTTTGGGTAGGGCATATTTCACGGGTACCCTATCTCTTGCCATCCCCATTTGCAGGTTTTAGGTCCTAATTTGGATTCTTGCAAATTTGTAGAAAAAGAAATGGATAAAACTGCAATATCAATATTATACACCTTTTATAGCCATTAGAGGTTCCATTTTACCTTTCCTTGAAAAGTTCTCTTAATGCGATGAATTCTCTTTTATATCTTAGGGAGGTTGAGCCTTGGTGCAACAGTAAATTTGCTGCTTTGTGCCTGAGGTGTTATTTGTTGAGTTATGGAAACAATATCTTTGATATATATATATATATATATATATATATATATATATATATAGACTATTTTCCCCCAACCGATACAAAGCAGGGACTGGGGTGTCTTATCCATTGGAGAGCCTGTTCATGTTAGACAAGGGCTTGTATACATTTTGCAAACATTGATGGTGCAAAATAAAATGAAAGAATTAATTCCATCTTTATTTCTTTCACTAGTCTGATTGATGGTGGAACCTTCTATTGTCTCCTCCCCTTCTGATTTTTTGACACAGTTGTAACTTGACTATGCAGCCAAATTCACGAATTAGGATAACTGGCATCACAGGCTATGAGGATTATCCTGCAGTTACCCTTGACTCATAGAATTCTTCAGAGAGACTCTGGAATGTGCTTAAAGGTCACTTTCAATATTTTTTTTGAAGTTTAATTTCCATGTATGTAATTTCTTTTATAGAGTAGTGTTCAATTGAATTCTGCATTCTAAAGATGAACACTGAAAATTAGGTGCAAATTATTTGTAGAATTTTTATCGAGTCTATTGCCATGCAAAGAAATGCTCATTAGAAAGTGGCATCATGGTTCTCAAAGCGGGGAGGGGAATTTGAACTTGGATTATGAGACAGCTACCACTAGACTAAACTTCAGGACACTGGAGATAGGTAGGCTAAGTTGGAGGTTCGTCCATGGGACATAAGTTCAATCATTGACATACAAACAGGGTAGTTGGTCATTTGGTGGTTGTAATATAAATCAACTTAAAAGGGACTAATAATAGACTGGCTAGAAGGGTAGTTGATTATTTGGTGGTTGTACTATAAATCAACTTAAAAAGGGACTAATAATACTGGCAAGTTGACTAGCTCTTCAAGTCTACCTAAACTTCCTTCAAGATCCACTTGGAAATGAATATTTTGTTGATATTCAAAAGGGTAAATATTAAAAACCCGTGCTAGAAAACATCAATACAATTCACATAATATCAGACTTTTGGCAACTATTACAATTAACAGTTCTTGTCTGAATTTTCCAACTTGATCACATTGGTCTTCAAGCGTCATCATTAGCAAATAGCAACAATAGTTCTGTTTCATTGCTCTTTTATCAATCAATGAATAAGCTGAATCTGAAAGCAAACCAAGGACCGTATAATGCTGTTATCGGTTACTATAACACTATAGTTGTTGCATGATTGGCAGCAATACAGACTAGCCAGCTGTCAGGAGATTCCGCTAAGTATTACTAGAGTGACTACCAACTTTCTAATCCATACGGGGAGATCATTGAATAAACATTATATTAAATAAACATACACAAGTAAAAACAACATTTGATAACTATTTTCAGTTGTGCCATCAAATGGGAGAAGTAATCAACCCGCAGGGATCACAAAGGAAGGTAGCGATGAAACTTCCAGTACATATTTCTCAAGCTGCCTGATAAGAGGCACCCCACCGACAGAACCTTCACTCGTATATTCGCTTTCTTTTTAGAAGGGTAGGAAATATGATAATTGAACCAATGAGGAAGAGCACAGACAAAGTTTTAAAATCATAAAGATCCTTGACAGACTTGAGATCCCCGAGAGCAAGGCCTGCCTGATGATAATAAATCAGCCACAGCAAAATGGTACAATTATTAGCAAAATGACAAAGGACCAATTAACAAAACTGATAAACCAGTCAATGCTTTCAAAAGAAACACGCACAGATTCATCAAGCAATTCAGGTAAAACATGCAGACACCTTAATGGTGATATTTGTCTTTCCTGTGATTATGAAAATCCTTCCAAAGTTAATAATTGCTAATTCCTATTAGCAACACCCGTAGGGAATACCTCTATTCAAGCTCCTAGCACATTTAACACCTTGTTTCAGAAGTCCAGAATGATGAGAAAGAAATTAACTGCACATCACACGGCTCCTTTTGCAGACAATAGGAAAGAAAATATCGCTTGAAAGTGCACAAGAAAAAAAAAAAAAAGAGTACAATTACAGTCAAGCTGGAATATATGTTGATGCAGGCATGCAGCAGAAGCTCTGCTAATGTGAAGACCCAAGCATGTAGTCATTACGTATAGGACATTAATCTTGCTCGTTTGGTAATTAACGATAAGTTCTTACATTGCAATAGTCCAATGAAAAAAAATTAAAGAAAAATGGGACTCATAAACAAGTAAACTATTTATTTGTTTCCAGGAATCTAATTGACCAAATAATAAATCTACCAGGCAAAACCCACTTCTTGGCAAAAAAGTCTAGTACAATACCTGCATGCTCAACATGATCCTGGACATGAAATGATGCATGTTGCTATTTTTATAATCATATAAAACAAGGAAGGGATAAAACATATCTATATGATCTAAGTTCTGAAGAAACAGATGATCCTAAATCAAAACCATGTTTTCAGAAAAAGGACAAAAAGAGAACAGATGCACTGCAAAACCCAAAAAAATTCTACACCTCAAGTAAAAGAGGTCTGTGCAAAACATATAAACGAAAAAACCTATTTCATGAAGAGACAAAACTTCAATCCCAGATTTGAGTTTGATTATTCTGTTTTGTTTTAACATTTATAAGTATATTTTCTTAATGATTATATTATATTTACCAATGAGTAAGGAAATCTCATAGTCACATAACCAAATAAGCATTAGTTAGGAGATTTTATTATTAGTATTTACTAGTTGCCTTCATCATAGTAGCTTGGTTCCTACAAAATAAGGACCTTATTATCTAGTGGTAGAGTCCATTATAAATTTAAGGACTGAAAGTGCAATTTCTGTCAGTCATTCTATTACTCTGTTATCCTCTTCCACCTCTCTTCTATTCTCCTCCCTTATCTGTTTTTGTTCTCCTCTGCCTGATTTCTCCTCTTTCTATGCGTTCTATTCTACCTCTTCTCCTAGTTAACCAACTCCCACAAAAGAAAATTTTTACTGCCACCGTCTATATTTCCTAAACAGGCAAGAGATCTGTTATTAATTGTCAGCAACAGAAACTGTTGTCAAATGAATTTAGAATATATTTGTACATCATGCTAACAAGTGCAAGCAGGCACCTATCTTACCGAAAGGAACTCTCTACTGCTAACTAATCACTCTTAAACAAAAACTTCCAAAGACAAACTATGAGATGCACCGATAGATTGATAAAAAACCAAGTTATGCAGAAATAACTCTTAAATATATGTTTGGCTTAGTTTGTGTAAGAAATATCAAGCAATCAAATAACGCTTAAATATATTGTTGGCTTAATCTGTGTATGAAATATCAACCACCCAAACAACAATTCAAGAGACACAACATAATTTGTAAGAAAACAAATATAAATACAAAAAGATGTTAAGTAATCACTAAAAATCCAGATGAAAAGGAATGAAAATTTTCAAAGAAACTCACAAAACAAGCAAACTTATTTGATAACCGCTAAACTGCATAAACTTACCCTGACAGTAATATATGAGGCTGGAATAAGTCCAAGCAAAGTAGCCAAAAAGAATACATGAAATGGTATGTCAACAATTGGTGATGCCAAATTGATGAAAAGGTTTGGCAATGTTGGAGTGACTCTTAAAAAGAGCATGTAATTCAACAACTTTTCCCTGCGCTTAGCTATCTGAAATTACCATAAAGAAAACAAAAAAGAAGCACTATTAAACTGATTGGTATGGCAATAGATGTTAGTAGAAGACAATCGATGTGACGAACTTGTTAACATAAAAAAATGACAGGAAAATAATACCTCAGCCTGAAAGATTTTCAACTTATCAGGCCACAACCAATTAACTATGGGCCTGCCAATCAACTTGGACAAGAAAAAACAGGAAGAGGCTCCAGCTGTGGCATTGAAGACAACTAAGACAAGCCCTCTAACAACACCAAAAAGAGCTCCAGCTAGCAATGACATGAAAATTGTTCCAGGAATCATAAAAGTCTGCATGAA